>BRXU01000074.1:0-134094 GCA_030267565.1 Pleodorina starrii | reverse complement strand
GAGGCTGGGTCCTTAGGTCGAGGCTGGGCCCATGGGTCGGGGCCGGGCCCATGGGTTGAGGCTGGGCCCATGGGTCGGGGCCGGGCCCATGGGTCGAGGCTGGGCCCATGGGTCGAGGCTGGGCCCATGGGTCGGGGCCGGGCCCATGGGTCGAGGCTTGGCCCATGGGTCGAGGCTGGGCCCATGGGTCGAGGCTGGGCCCATGGGTCGGGGCCGGGCCCATGGGTGGTGGCAGGGCCCATGGGTCGAGGCCGGGCCCATGGGTCGCGGCTGGGCCCATGGGTCGAGGCTGGGCCCATGGGTCGGGGCCGGGCCCATGGGTCGAGGCTGGGCCCATGGGTCGAGGCTGGGCCCATGGGTCGACGCTGGGCCCATGGGTCGGGGCCGGGACCATGGGTCGAGGCCGGGCCCATGGGTCGAGGCTGGGCCCATGGGTCGAGGCTGGGCCCATGGGTCGAGGCTGGGCCCATGGGTCGGGGCCGGGCCCATGGGTCGAGGCTGGGCCCATGGGTCGAGGCTGGGCCCATGGGTCGAGGCTGGGCCCATGGGTCGGGGCCGGGACCATGGGTCGAGGCCGGGCCCATGGGTCGAGGCTGGGCCCATGGGTCGAGGCTGGGCCCACGTGCACCCAAGCCCATGTTCGCTTAGGTGTGTGTGTACACGGAACAGAGTATGGGACTGACTAGCCCGCGGCTCGAGACATGGGGGAGTTGATTGGACAGGCTTCGGCATTGACTCCGAAATAGGCTTGCGGGGCCCCATGGCGCCTCTTTACAGAGGAGGGACAGGGCGAGGGGCAGAAGGGCATCTTTCCGAACCGAACCTTCACCGGGATGGGTTGCACCGCCCCCGCCAGCGCGAGCGAGGCACACCCGCCCACACGCCCCGTTGGGACCTAAAAAGGGTCTGTTACCCCTAGCCGCTCATGTTCCCCCCCAGCCGCGCCGCTAGCAGTTTGCACACATGTACCACTGCCGTAACGCTCCGGGATGACCCCTAAATCACGGCCAGGTCCGCCCCTTGCCAGCAAACCGCAACCCAACGGCCCCCCAAACAGGGGCCCTGCGTCATTACAGGTCGGCGCTGTGGGGGGAAGCCCCAACCCGGCTCCCCGCACCCGCCGCACACCGCCGCGTGGGCACACTCGACAGCGGCGGGCATCCTTGCGCGCGCGGCCTGCACTCGTCATTCCAAAACCACTCGCAGCCACTCAATCAGGAAAGGGAAGGAAAGGAAGGTGATACAGGTGATGTCCCTTTAAACAACGCATCCGTGTCGACGTGCAAGCATTCACACCTCGGGATCACGTTTCGTTCACACACCTAGTGCTACATCGCTACACGTCGCTACGCATAACATAAATAACAAGAACGGACTCCCTCAGACGGAGGGACTTAGGGTTGGAAGCGCAACGAAGGGCGCGGAAGGGAAGGGAAGGGAAGGACAGCAGCAGTGTCCCGGCAGCAGCTACCAGACAGCAATCTCGGCCGCAACGCATTCGGCCGCCATGGCTGGCACCTGGCAGTGATCCGACCGCTGGCGGCTGTTGCACACCCACGGACAGGCAAGCCCCTGCACTGCACTTCCCACCCGCCTGAAACCCCGGGCCCCATCATCCGGGTACGCTCACGGTGACGACGCACGCTCAGCACTCAGCCAGTCTGCCAGCCAGTCAGTCCGTCCGTCAGTGTCGCACGTGTCGTGTCCCACCGGCCGGCGATTAGGTTCAGCGAAATGACGGTATCCACCTAACAGTCACCCAGACTAGTGTGACGTCCTCCGCTTACCGTAACATAACCACTGCACTGAACACCGACACGACCTAAATTACAGTACAACTCAGCGACTTGACGCAAGCGCCTGCCGCCGGGCCGCTTCCTCCTCCCCGTCAAAGACTGAAACAGTTGTCGCCCTGCGGTTCAACCTCGCCCCGGTAGCCCCACCACACGGCAGCATCGGGGTGAGGGGCGGGGGGGTGCGCCGCCCGCCTTCGCCGCCCTCCTTCGCCGCCGCGCCTCGAGTCCTCATGCCGCCCGGGCCGTGACGCCCGCACTGCCCGAGCCGCCATCCGTCGCCGCCGCCCCCGCCCCCTCCCTCGCCTCCTGCACCAGCTGCAGTGTCTGCTGGGCAATGGACAGCTCCTCGTCTGTGGGTATGACCAGCAGCCTCACCCGGCTGGAAGGGGCGCCGATGTCCCCCTGCCGGCCGCCCACCGCCGCCTGGTTGGCCTCCGGATCCAACTCCATACCCAGGCCCTGGCATGAGGGGGGCCGGGTGTGGAGGGAGGGGAGATTCGGACGAGATGGGGCGGGGCGGGAAGGGGTCCCACGGGGCGGGAAGGGGTCCCTCGCCCTGCCGGCCGCGTGTTAGTTGAGTGCACCGTGTTTGGTGATTGCGCCGGGTGAGCAACCCAAACACAAACCCGCACCCCTGAGATGTCCTGCCTCTCCCCTCTGCCCCCCCCCCCAGCCCCGCGCAGCCCCGATAGGCCCCGCCCCGCCTAGGCCCCGCCCCTCCCGCCTGCCCAGTCCCCACCTGCATGTCCTGCAGCACCAGCCCCCTCAACAGGGAGGAGTTCTCTCCGATGCCAGCAGAGAACACCACCGCGTCCACCTGCAGAGGCAGAGACAGAGGCGGAGGCGGAGGTGGAGGAGGGGCGTGGGACCAGGGGGGAAAGGGATGGAGGGGGTAGGCCGAGGGAGGGAGCGCGGGGGTGGCGTTCTTGCACACACACACATGTGCGGGTAACGCGAGAAACGCAGTCGCGATGAGCTGCGAGGAGCTGCGTGAGCCAAAGGCCGTCTGACGTGTGCGCGTACGACACCAGAGAGTCATGCAGCGCAGCGCGGCGCGGCGCGTCAGGCCGGCGGATGGTTAAATTGTGCATTTCACCCCAATGAGGGGGAGGGAGAGGGCCGCGTTCTATGTTTCACTCCCCAAGGGAGAGAGCAATACTCGGGCGCAGGTTCGGAGTCTTGTCGTTTGCCAGGAGCCGCGCCGCGCCCATGGCCTGTCTGCCCCTCCCGCCCCTCTCGCTTCCCCGGCCCGCACCCCCCCCCTCTCTTACCTTGCCCCCCAGCACTGCCGTGTACGCCCCAATGTACTTTTTGATTCTGTGCACCAGCATGTCCAGCCCCAACTGAGCGCGACCCTCCCCGCGCTGGGCCGCATCGATGACGGCGCGAAGGTCGCTGGAGCCGGTCACTCCCAGCAGGCCTGGAGGGAGAGGGGGAGGGGGCGTGGGGGGGGAGAAAGGGGGGGTAATGAAGATGCGACCGCGGGGAGCGGGGTGGCCGGAGGGCAGGCGGAATGCTTTGGGCCCGCTGGTGTGCCGGGGCTGGGACGATGGTCGCTGCGATCACTTGCTTGCTCAGACCCCTCAGGGCTGTCAGGGAGGGCCCACGTCCGAACCCCAGCAGTGGCAGCGCCCGAGCACCGGCGAACGAGAGAGCAGGGGCCTGCCCGGGTCGGGAACGGCACCTCCCTCTGCCTCGCGAAGCCCCCCCCCCCCGGGCCGCATCGCTCACCCGACTTTTTGTTGAGCAGGTTGTCCGTCTCCTGGGGGGAGAGACGCACAGGGGAGGGCGGGGGGAGGTGGCCCGGAGCAAGTGGTTGCTTGTTGGCCTGGCTGGTTAGTTGGTTGGTTAAGTGGGCTATCCAGTCGAGGGCGGAGAGCAACGGAATGGTCCAACGGATCGCAGACCGACCCCACCAACTCGCGGGCCGACTGCCCTTCCGCAACCCCTCCCCTCCCCTCCTCCCTGTCCAGCGGCCCGGCCCCACCCAGGGAGCCCCTTGGACCTTTGAGCCCCCTGCCCCAGCCCGCCTGACCCTTGCTGAGAGGCCCCACTCCCCACTCCCCCGTAGCCCCCCCCCCCTTCCTCCCTCCCCCCCCCCACCTGGGCAGACAGCCCCAGCTGGTTCTCGATGTGCAGCACCACCGCGGGGTCCACATCACCGCAGCGGGTGCCCATCAGCAGACTGACACAGGGCGGGGAGTGGGTGTAGAGGGGGGTAGGGGGGGAGTGGGGGGAACGGCGATGGGCAGCGCATGGGGAGGGCGGGGAAGGGTTAACGCATCAGGTGGCTCCGGGTGCCCGATGACATGGACCCCGCCCCAACCCCCCTCCCGCCCCCGCACCCCTCTAGTGGCGTCATGCCCATGGACGTGTCCACACAGCGCCCCCCGACAACAGCCGCCACACTGCTGCCGTTGCCTGCGGGCAGGGACAGGGACAGGGAGGCAGGGGGAGGGCAGGGACACATGTCGCAATGGCCACTGGGGGAGGGGACATTCGAATTCAGTGACAGGATGAGGGCCACAGAGACGATGGCCATCCGGTGGCGATCCGGATACCTGTAGCAGTACGGCAGCGGGTGAGGGCAGGGGTGACCTGGACCCTCACCCGCACCCGCACCCTCACTCCCACCCACCCACCCATCCACCCACCCATCCACCCAGTCACCCAGCCACCCACCCAGCCAGCCACCCACCCAGGTGACAGGTGATGACATTGGTCTCGGACACGGGCTTGCCCAGCATGGCTGCGATCAGGGGCAATGAAGGTGACACCGCCAGCAGTGTCAGAGGGAACCCGGGCAAGCGAAGGAGGGTGGATCCACAGGCGGCGGCGGCGGGACCTTATGTAGGAATGCTGCTGCCGGGAACCCCGCTGCGCTGGGTGGAGGGCGTGCTGCCGACACCCATCAATGCAGCCAGCCCACCCCCCCACCCCCCACCCACCCCCCACCCACCCACCTGCCGCCTGCTCCACCAGGTACTTGTGGCTGGTGCCGTGAAAGCCGTACCGACGAATCTGGTGCTTCTCGTACAGCTCGTACGGGATGCCGTACATGTAGGCATATGCGGGCATGGTCGCATGGAACGCCGTATCGAAGACGGCGACCTGGGGCGGCCGAGGGGCGGGGCGGCCGAGGGGAGGGGAGGGGACGGGGGATGGCGGTTGGTGGTAGAGAAGCAGCTCCCACCATCCTCCCTCCACAAACCCCGGGCGACCTACGGTACTCCCGAGGGCCCCGATGGACAGCTCTTGAAGGAAGACTCATGCACCGTCAACAGCGCTCCATCGGGGCATGCTCGCTCCAGACACTGTCTCACGGGTCTGCTGTCCCGGCCTTCAAAACCCACGCCATTCGACACGCCCGCAGCGTCTCCTTCTCCTCCTCCCTCCCACCTCTCCCCGCTCCCCACGCACCTGCGGCACCCCCTGAAACACGCTCTGCGCCGCCTCAATGCCCTGCAGCCCCGCCGGGTTGTGCAGCGGTGCGAATACCGCCGCCTCGCGGATGCGCCCCAGCGCCCGCTCGTCCAGCAGTACGGGCTGGCTGATGTCCAGGCCGTGCACGATGCGGTGACCCACCGCCACCACCTCCCGGGAGAAGGAGCCGCTCACGTGGTCGGAGATGAAGGCCAGGATCTCCCGGAGAGCGGCGGTGTGGTCGCCGGCGGGCAGCTTGAGATCCCACTTGCGGGACTTGCCGCCGGAGGGGTCGGGCGCGGACGCCTTGAGCGTGCAGTTGGCCTTGTCGCCTGGGGGGCGGGGCGGGGCGGGGCGAGGCACCGGCTGGTTGGATTGATTGCTTCGGAGCCAGGCGTCCCCGGCGTAAGGATGGCCGATTGGAGGGAGGCAGACGTGGTGGGTGCGGAGCCACGTGGCGGCGAATGCGATGGGTGGGTGCAAGGGGTGGCAAGTCGTTCGTGCGCGCGGAGTCGAGAGGCCGTCGTCACTCACCGATGCGGTCAAACATGCCGCCCATACCAGCGACAAGGGGATCGACACCGAAAATTTTGAATTTGAGGCTAGAGCTGCCAGCGTTGAGGACCAGAAGCTTTGGGGGCAGGGCTGTCCCGGAAGTGTTGCTGCGTGCCGGGACCTGGCCCAGGGGTGGACGGCTGGCCAGCATAATGCAAGAATAGAAGACGAGGAAATTGAAGCTGCTTGGGTGATGTCAGCTCTGGGCGGACTTCAGTTATCAATTGATGGGCGTTTGGTGAGAACACTCGGACGGCATCCAAGAGTGTACGCAATGCACACAAATAATAGTTCAGTCTTCATGCCATACTCCTTCAGACTTTATCCACACGTACTCAAGACTTCCCAGCAAACAGCGCAGCGTACGACCTTTCGGAAACGGGAAAGTACCGCCACCTGGGCCTGTGACAAATGATTCCGTGACCGGTACTTGGCGGTATCATATTAACTCGTTTATTGAGCGTGTTTCACCTCAACTGCTAGACATCAAACACCTGAAACCTGAGAGCAACTTCCTGCAAACGTACTTCAGCAAAACTTCTACATACCGCCACTGAACCCAATTTGAAGTTGGAGAGTACGTGATGTCCACGTGTAATGGCCTCGCCCAGCGCTATGGCTGCTCTACTATGCCGCTGTCGCCGCGACTCCGACACAAGGGGTGAGGAGAACGCTCGGGCCGTCGTCTCACCCGCTTTGTGCAAAGTTTCCGGCAATGCCTCCATCATATGTATATTCTGGACGTTTGTCATTGCGATAGGTTTTGCGGTTAGGAATGTTGCCAAGGTTGACGTGTTTCCTGGGGTCATGCGGTGCGTCCAGGAAAAGTTTGGCTGACATAGGGGCCCACTTGCCGACTATGCGTCTTATCAGGACATCTTTGCAAAATCTATGCTTGCACTGTGAGTCTGTTTTTGCTTTGGTGCTCCACCGCTCCGATTTGACCTCCGTCTGTCTGTCGGCACAGGGTCCCTCTCGCCGGCCGCCTCGTCTGCCGGCGGTCCTACAGCGCCGTCAATGTCTCGGCAATGCTTTCCGGCAGCAGGAGCAAGCGCAGCAGCAAAGAGGCGGGTTGCCTGTTCCTGTCGGACATCTCATTCGTCGGCGCACGCACACCACTGCTCCTCGGCTTCTTCAACTACTTCGAACGCCACTTGCCGAGTGTGGGATTCTTCGAGCCAATCGCGGCTGCGGCCCTCGCGTCATCGGAGCTGAAAATTGACCGCCACGTGGAGCTGTGAGTACAGTGCGGTACAGTGCAGTACGGCGGTTGTACCGGGAACGAGCTGGGCACGATTACACGGGCAAGGGGACCTGCAGGACTTTGTATGGGTTGTTTTAGGTGCACTTGTTCGGGCACTTTCCGTGTTCGCCACTTTTCGAGCTCGGAGCACTGCTGGGAGCGGGCGCTGAGCCAAGATGCTGCTGGCGCCATCCCCGAGCGCTGTCGTCTCATCGACATGTGTCACGCCACGCAGAGTTGGGTCGTGTCGGGTTGGGGTTGGGTGGTGCTTTCACTTGGAGTCTCGAGGGACGTGGACGGCACCAGTGGCTCCTTGCTCCCCACGTCCCCGAACGGGCTTGTCCTTCCTTATCGCACGTCCCCCCCCGCCCCTCCCCACCCCTCAGTGTGTACAAGGTGTTCAACATGAAGGGGGAGGTCGCCCACATGACGGGGGTTCAGGACGCCGAGGCGGCACGGGTGAGGGCGGGATTGAGGGCGGGGCGGGAGGGCCGTAAATCGGGGCGGGGTGGGCGGTGGCGGCGTGCGAGACAGACCAAGGCCGCATGTCCCCCGGCGGACTGCTGCCAGGCACACGGCACCGTGGCAGGGCGCCGGGGTGGGTGGGGGCGGGGGTCTCGGCCGCCTACGTCCCTCCGCTGCGGTATCGTTTTTCTTTCCCCGGTCTGCTGGGTTGAGTGGTTGGCCGCTCGGATCGCGGCCCATCTGCAGCACCGGGAGAGCCACAGTGATCGGCCGCTGCACCCCCGTGCACCACCTGGTACGAGTGGGCGCATCTCGGGGGACTTGATCTGCTGCCATCGCTTACAGACAGACCGACAAACTGGCTGACTGGCTGCCGGGAGCGCAGGGCCACCTTGGGTCTGCTCTTCTCCGCCCTCGCCTCCCTGTACCCCACCTCCCCCACCCAACCCTCCAACCCCACCCCACCCCACCCACCCCCACTTCAGATGATTGCCAACGGACAGCTCAACGAGCTTCTGGATCGGATCTACTCGTCCTATGTGTCGTACAAGGACGATCACGATCTGGTGCTCGTGGAGGGGCCAGGGCCGCTCATGGGCGGCACTGAGCTGGACGCGCAGGTGAGGGGGGGGGGAGGGGGAGGGGCTGTGTGCATGCTGGTGGGTCCCGAGAGCGACCGTGGGCCGCCAGCCCTCCCTCCCTTCCTTCCTCCCGGGATTGGGCCGGGCGGTGTAACACAGCGGCAGCACAGAGGAGGACATTGGGGCTGCAGCAGTGGCCCCTCCCGCTGGGTGCCCTGATCTGCCCGCCGGAAGATTGGGGGTTGGTGTGCGGCTGAGCGGCTATAGAAGGCCAAGCTGGGAGCTAGATGAGCTGAGCTGCAGTGGGTGCGTCCTCCCGTACTTCGCGGTGCGCCCCTGCACCCACCGTTTCCCACCCCGCCTCGCCCCTCGCCCCCTGGCCTGCACGCATTGCTCGTCCTTCCAGGCGGCTCCCCCCCCTCCCTCCCTTCCTGCTTTGCCTACTCGGACTGACCTGTTGTTCCCCCCCTCCCTCCCTTCCTGCTTTGCCTACTCGGACTGACCTGTTGTTCCCCCCCTCCCTCCCTTCCTGCTTTGCCTACTCGGACTGACCTGTTGTTCCCCCCCTCCCTCGCTTCCTGCTTTGCCTACTCGGACTGACCTGTTGTTCCCCCCCTCCCTCCCTTCCTGCCAGGTGGCTGCCACGCTCAACGCCCCGGTGCTGATGACCATGACGGGGTCCGCCAACAGCAGCGTGTCAGACTACTTCAACCGAGCGGTGAGGGGGAGGGGGGGAGGGGGGAGGGGGGAGGCAGCACAGGGGGGAAAGTGAAGATGACGCCGCAGCCGCAGGAACGGAGGTGGCGGGGGAGCCGGGTGGGAGCAGGTGGGGGGGAGGGTGCGAGGTTGTGGAGGGCACTGTGGAGGGCTGGGGGGACCCCTCGGGACGCAGTGCGATGAGATGGGGTGAGGTGGCGAGGGGTTGCGGTTGCCTGCCTGCCTGTCTGCTGAGAACACCGCTTTCACGTCCCCACCCCCACCCCCACCCCCTCGGTGCCAGCGTCCGTCACAGCGACACACCTCACCCGCTTGCACCCCCACCCTCTCCGTCCCCCCGCGTTCTTCCGCCACACGAAAGAATCCAATGTGTGATTCTCGAATTCGCTTTCTCACACTCCATTCCTCCCCCGCCCCCCTCCGCATACACCCCCCGCCGCACCCCCCCAGATGATGAAGCGACAGATCTTTTTGGATCACAAGGTGGAGGTGCTGGGGGTGGTCATGAACGGGGTGAGTGCGGGGGGGGAGAGGGCGGTCGATCTGCTGCTGTCGATTCGGTCGGTCTCCGAGAGGGGCCCAGGTTCCCTCCCGGGGGGGTGGGGGCGCCTCAGGGGAGGTGTTCGGGGATCCTCACCCACAGCCTGTCCCTAACTCCATAGCCCCTTCCTCCCCTTGTGTGCAAGGCATCTCAAACTCCCCTCTCCCTCTCCCTCTCCCTCTCCTCCTGTTTTCTCCCCCTTCTGCCCCCCACCCCACCCCCCCTCACAGCTCCCCCGCAGCAGCCACGCGCTGGTGACCTCCCAGCTGAGGACGCGGTTCGAGGAGGCGGGACTGCCCTTCGCGGGGGCCATACCGCAGGACCCCATTCTGCGCAACGTCAGGTGAGCGCAGTGAGGGGGCTGTGGGGGGGATGGGGAGTGCGCGTGGCCACTTGTCGAGACCTGGGTTTGTTTATTATGATTTGGGCCGGCGGGTGGGGCGAATGTCTGTGTGTGTGTAGGCCAGAGGCCGCCCCACTCGTAAGGAAGGCGAACTGGGACATTTCGAATGGACCGTTGTTTAGTTTACCCACAAAGGGTTATCGGTGGACAGATTGCGCAGCATCAGCAGCAGCTGGCACGTGGCCCGTCATACAACTTGATTCGAACTTGCCGCGCGCAGCTCCTGTCGTACGCTTATCTGTCCGTACTACTCCCCCCCCGTACTCCAGGTTGGACGAGGTGCAGGACGCGCTGAACGCTGTGCGGCTGTACGGCGACTCGCTGCTGACGGACGTTGAGTTTGACGATGTGGTGATTGGCTGCCAGCGGTTGGAGGAGCTGCTAGAGATATTGCAGGAGCGACCCGGCGGCAGGTGGGGGGGGCGTGGGGGGGTGGGGGTGTGTGGGTGAGGTCGAGATAGGCGGGAGAGGTGAGCGTGGGCGGGGGCCGTTGGTGGGGGGCGAGCGGACTCGGGTTGGGCGGGTTTTGGAGCGCGTGCCGCACGCCTGGGATCGCTTGCGCCACACCTCCCCGTCTACCCACCCCAACCCACACCCACCCCATCCCACATCCGCCCCAACCCACACCCACCCCATCCCACACCCGCCCCAACCCACACCCGCCCTAACCCACACCCGCCCCAACCCACACCCGCCCCAACCCACACCCGCCCCAACCCACACCCGCCCCAACCCACACCGCGGCCCCTCTCTCCCTTGTCCCGTTCCTGTCCTCGCTGCCGCACCCCTACCCCCCCTTTGGTCCGTGTGACCACGTCGTCGCCTCTGTTCCCTCGATGTGGCTCCACAAGTAATATTCCTCCCCCGCCCCCCTCACCCCTCACCCCTCACCCCCCCACCCACAGGCCGCTTGTGATCACCTCGGCCGACCGTCTGGACATTGTGTTGGGTCTGTTGGCTGCGCAGCTGTCGGTTCAGGGCCCCGGGGTGGCGGGGGTGCTGCTCACCCAGGCGGGATCAGCGCGATCGGGCCGCAACTACGCCAGGTGGGAGAGGGGAGATCCAGGGGGGCCAGGTGGGCCAGGGAGGCAGACCGGAACTCCGCGTGAGGCTTCTCTCCTCTGTGTCCCATCCACCCACTCACCCACCCACCCGCCGTGTGTCCCACCGGTTTCCCCCTCTTGCTTGCCATGCTCCCCGGCACTCCACCGCTCCCGAGTACTGACCCCCCTCCCCCTTCTTCCCCCCTCCCGGTACTGGCCGCCCGGCCCCCCCCCCAGGGACACCATCAACCGCATCTTCGCCGGCCTTGTGAGCAACGGTCTGTACCGGGGCAGTCTGCTGCCGGTGCTGTCCACCGACATGCCGCTGAGGGAGGCCCTGGCCAAGATGAACTCGATGAACTCGGCGGTGCTGCCAACATCCACACGAAAGATCACGCAGTGCAAGGTGCGGCGGGGTCTGGAGTGGGGTTGGGGTGGGGTGAGACAGGTGGGTGTGTAGCCCCTGCCACTTCAATCGGCACCCAATGACGCATTGCACTCGGAAACACTCCCTCCCCTGCCCTCCCTGGCTCCCCCCTCTGCCCCCTCCGGTCCCCCCCTCCCGGTCTCCCCCCCCTGCAGCTCCTGTTTGAGCAGTACGTGGACGCCAACTCGGTGGTTGCGGAGTTGCAGCGCAGTCGCCCCAACCGCATGACCCCCAAGATGTTCATGCACCAGCTCAAGTCCATGTGCAGGTGCGTGTGTGCAGGGGGACCACGTGGGTGTGTGTGTGTGAGGGGGAGGGGGAGGGGGTGTTGGTTGGGGGGGCAATAAAGCGATGCCGCAGCGGAGGGACGTAGGCGTTGGCTGGGGGCTCGGGGGAACAGGGCGCGGCGCGGCGTGCGAGTTTGGGCGATGCAACCAGTACCAATGACGCAGCGCACGCACAACCTCCCCCTCCCTCCCCCTCCCCGCCCCCCTCGTCCCTCAGCGCCAACCCGCAGCACATCGTCCTGCCCGAGTCCGAGGACCGGCGTGTGTTGGCGGCCGTTGCCGATGTTGCCAACCGGGGTCTGGCCCGCATCACTCTGCTGGGGGACCCGGTGACCCTCACCGCGGAGGCCTCCAAGCTGGGACTGGACCTGTCGGGATGTACCATACACGACCCCAACGTGCGTGGGAGGAGGGGGAGGGAGGAGAGGAGGGAGGGAGGAGGGCTGGATGGCCGGGCGGGCGTGATGGCGGTTGATGAGGGGAGGTGTGTATATCTTGATTGGCATCGTCGTCCCTTATCGGTCTCTCTGGTCGTCTGGGCCCCTCTTCACTCGCGTTTCTGGATCTCTGGGTATCCCCTCGCCCGTCCCTCCCTCCCTCCCTCCCTCCCTGCGATCCGGTGCCCCACGCAACCCTAAAACCCTAAACCCCTAAACCCCTCCCTCCCCCACCCTTCTCAGACCGCCGGCCGCTTCGACCGCTACGCCGATCTGCTTGTGGAGCTGCGGCAGCACAAGGGCATGACCCGGGACAGGGCCATGGACACCCTGCACGGTGGGGCAGGGGGGGAAGGGGGGGGGGGGAAGGGGGGGGAAAGGGGGGGAAGGGGTGTTTCGAGGGCAGGTTTCCTTTGGTCGTTTGCTGTGGAGGGGCCGGGGGCTGGAGACGTAGCTCCTCTTGGGGTTGGTTGGAGTGAGGAGGGGAGGGATGAGCAGGTTTCAAAGGGGCTAAGGGTTTGGCGCCCATGGGCTGGAGGAAGGTGGAGCAGTGTCAGGTGGTGGCCGGGTGAGCAAGGGGGGGGGGACAAACCCAACCACCCACTCCCTTGACAACCTCCCCCCCCACCCCCCCCACCGCGGCCCCCTCCCCCCCAGGCGACATGAACTTCTACGCCACCATGATGATCGCTGCGGGCGATGTGGACGGTATGGTGTCGGGAGCTTGCCACACCACCGCTTCCACAGTGCGGCCGGCGCTGCAGGTGCGGGTGTGTCAGAGGGGTGGGTGGGGAAGGGGGTGGAGGATGGGAGGGGTGGGCGAGGATGAAGGGTCCCGCTGGTTTGGAGCAGACAGTTCGCAACCGGCCGACGCATGCGGGGCACGACACCCCCTTTGGCGGCTGTGCGGCCGCTGGCTCCTCTGCGCCGCCACTGCTACCGCTGCTCTCAGCGTTGCGGCCACCCTACCCTTCTAGAGCCGCCGGGTAATGGCCTTCGGGAGGGGTGAGGGCCTGGATCCGTATGTCCACAGCTGGATGCTCCCGGGCTCTCTCCCACCGTAACCCAACACCCTGGTCCACACCCTACGCCGCCCCCCGACACCGCCCCCTTACGCAGGTGCTCAAGAGCGCTGACTCCCCGCTGGTGTCGTCCGTGTTCATCATGTGCCTGCCCGACCGGGTGAGGGGGGCAGGAGGGGGGAGGGAGGGGAGGGGGGGAGGAGAGCTGGGGCCGTACAAGACGCGTGTCACGTGCCTGGCTGCCCGTTGGGCGCGAGGTGGGGGAGGGAAGTCCCCTCGGGGGCGCTGGTGTGAGGGTGGCAGGAGGAGTGCAGCGCCGCCTCTCGCCACTAGCAGGACGGGGGCACACGAGGCAGGTCTCCATCATCCCGAATCTGCCTAAGCAGTCCTAGGGGTCATCCGCCCAATGTCAGCTCACGCCCCCTGCCAGGCCCACACCGTACTTCCCGAACCCTCCAACTCGCCCCCGCGAGTACAACAGGTGGTTGTGTACGGCGACTGCGCTGTCAACGTCAACCCAACCGCCGCTGAGCTGGCGACCATTGCCATCACCTCGGCCGATACCGCCGCGGCGTTTGGCATCGAGCCGCGAGTCGCCATGCTGTCGTACTCGACCCTGGGCTCCGGATCCGGGCCGGACGTGAGTCGTACACGGCGTACCGTGGTGTGCGGAGAGGGCGGTGCAGCGCCCCATTCTTGTTCCATTCGCGCGGGGGTTGGGAGGTTGGGATGGGATTGTGAGAAGCATTGGGGACTCGCCAGGTCGGGGCTCGTGCCGTTCTGATGAGGTTCAAGTGGCCTTCCTCCTCCTCCCGTTCCCTACGGATCGCTACGGCACCGCTCCTTTCTTTTCCTGGCCCCCGCCTCTCCCTCATGAACCTCAACCCCTCCCCATTCTTGTCCCCTTTGTTCTCCCCGGTGTCCGCCCTCCTCCCTCCTCCCCCTCAGGTCCAGAAGGTGGAGGAGGCGGTGGCTCTGGCCAAGGCCCGCAGACCCGACCTCAAGATTGAGGGGCCCATCCAGTACGATGCGGCAATAGACCCCAAGGTGGGGGCGGGGCGGGGCGAAGGGAAGGGAAGGGGAGAGAGGTGGGGGCGGGGCGGGGCGGGCGGGCGCTTATCGCTACCGCCGCTGTAGGGAAAAGGGGCCGGGCGCTGCCCTGCCGGGCCCTTGCGACATGGAGGCAGCAGGGGTGGGGCCCGCCTGATTGGGGCCACGGCCGGGTGGGTGGGCTTTGGTCGGGACGCATAGCACGGCCCGTGTCTCGTGCGTGCGGCGATGTGAGATGTGCATTTGCGCTCCGCTGCCCGCCTCCCGCCTCCAACGCCCTCGTCCTCCCACGTTCCTGTGCGGTGCGGTGTAATGGGCTGCAGGTGGCGGCGGTGAAGGTCCACGGCGGCAGCGAGGTGGCGGGCAAGGCCACGGTCTTCATCTTCCCCGACCTCAACACCGGTGGGTGGGGGGGGGTGAGGGTGGGAGTGGGGACTCCCCCCCCCGGTAGGTGGGGGGGGTGGGGGGGGTGACTTGTCGCTCTGGTGGGGGGGGAGCCGCTGCGTCACTGGGCTGCCGGGCTCCAGGTCGGACGGCCGCTGCTGTGTCGTACTGGCGCTGCTTGCGACACGCACCCGCGCAGCACCTACCTGCCATCCTGCTTGACTTAAGAAGTAATGGCGGCTTCCTGCTCCCTTCCCCGCCCCCTCGCCCTTGGCATCTTTGTCGCTATGTTCAAAAGCACCGCACGTGAAAAGAATCCTTAACACGCCCTGGCCACCCGTCGCCCGCCTCCCCTCCCCGCGCCTCCCCTCTTCACCTCCGCCTCTGCCCTCCCCCCCCCCCAGGCAACAACACGTACAAGGCGGTGCAGCAGAGCTCGGGGGCCATCGCCATGGGGCCCATCATGCAGGCGAGAGATGGGGGCAGGGGGGGAGGGGGTGTGGGGGGGGGAGGGGGTGTGGGGGGGGGGGGGGGGGGGGGGGGGGGGGGGGGGGTGGGGGGGGGGGGAGGGGGTGGGGGGGGGAGGGGGTGTGGGGGGGGGAGGGGGTGGGTGGGGGGGAGGGGGTGTGGGGGGGTGAGGGGGTGTGGGGGGGGAGGGGGGGAAGACAGGGACGGCGGCTGGGGCGGGTCACAGCACGTCACCCCGGGGTACTGGGGCCAAGCAGCAGTGCGGTGAGCGAGCGCTTCCGGACTTGGTTCGGCTTACAGCAGCATCGGGGAGGCAGTGCGGAAGGGGTGAGTGCTAACGCCGCCTAGCGCCTGTACGGCAACAGGTCCCAGACCTCACTGCATCGAGCAGCCTCAACCTCAGCTCAGCTCAGCAGCCGGCCCCCGCCCCCGCCCGCCCCCGCCCACCTCTGCTGCCTCGTCCCTCATCGGGCGCGCCCCTGTACCCCCGCGCCACCCCCGCCCCGCGCCCGCGAAGCACTTAAATTGGATAACCCTCCTTCCTTTCCCTTCCCTTCCCCCGCCACTCCATTCCCGCTGCCCGCTTCCTCCCCCGCGCAACGCCTCCTCCTCGACAGGGCCTGCTGAAGCCCGTCAACGATCTGTCCCGCGGCTGCACGGTACCCGACATCATCAACACCATCTGCGTCACCTCGATTCAGGCCAGCAGACTGCGCCGCGGCCGCTCGTCCGAGTCCACGCCCACGGCGAGCCTGGATGGTGGGTACAGCCCCAGCGGCAGCCCCCGCGCCAGCGCCAGCGGCAACGGCAACGGCAGCGGCATCATCCCGCCGCAGTTGACCCCCGTGTGAGGAGGGAGGTCCGGGAGCCGAGAGCGGGAGCGAGAGCGGAGGGGGATGCGGGGCCGAAGCCCCTTTAGGGCGGGATGGTTGCCGCTCGCGATCGAAGACCTTTGGTAGGTACATGGCTGGTGGACGGATGGATGGATGGATGGATGGATGGATGGATGGATGGATGGATGGATGCCAAGGGTGTCTGAGTGGAATGAATGCGAGTTCGGGGAGCGGTTAGGTGCATGGAGGGGTTGCTGTTGGATTGGGGGGTGTTGTGGATCGGGATGCTGGGCGATTAGGGTGGATGGATGCAGGCGCTTGATGGCGCCCGGAATCGCCCCCCGGCAGTGAAGCAGGGGGTGTTGTGTAAAGTGCTGGTGGCGGCGGGCGGCGTGGTGGCCGACGGCGTCGTTAGAAACAGCCGTGTTGTAACAGTTGGGGATGCACACACGCACTGGGTGAGGGAGGAATTTTAGGGAGGCGGGAAGGGAAGGTTGAGAAGTTGAGGGGCTCGGTTATCGTGAGTCCTTCAACGTGAGCAGAGTAGCGAAGTTGACGGCGCGAGGCCGGGGGGCTGCAATTGCGGCCGTTGTCGTTGTGGGTTGCAGTTGTCGGTTGTTATTGTGGCTCTCCAGCGGTCAGGGGCAGGGCCGACAGTGAAGAGAGCCCGCGTCGGCGCCGGGTCGGTTGAGCGTGTGTTGTGAGTGGCGGCCTCTGCCTGCGCGCAATAAGATGTGTTTGTCTCGGCCTCTATGCGGAGCGACCAGACAAGACAAGACGTGCGCAACCTACCAGTACCAGTACCAGCCATGTGCGCGGGCGAGGCGAGTCTGATTGGTGTCGTCTTCGCGACGAAGGGGCACAGCGAGGCGAGCCGCTGGGGCATAGGGTGGTCGGACACACGGGCGCCCAAACTTGGCCTGTGCAGCACTCGTACGGTCAACTTGCACATGATACGTTAACGATATTGCGGCAGCCAGCGTTAGTGGTGTACTCGTCTTTGGTGGGTGGGTGCGCGAGCAGTGAGGCTGGGGGCGTGTGGTTTGGTGTTGTCAATGAGGAGAGTTGAAGTGAAGATGTGCACGTGAGATGCGCACGCGGCACCCCCTTGCACAGGGTTTGCGTTGAGGAGGTGAGAAGTTGGCTGTTGGAGGAATTCTTTTCGTGTCTAGGAACGTCAATGTTTCGTGTGCTGCGATTTATTCGCTGCATTGGCGATGTGATCCCTCCGGCTGCGTGGTGCCTTCGGATATGTACGGCACATGTTCGTAATAAGACACACGGGTGGTAGCATTGCCTCGCCTTGAGCCATGACTTATGTTGCGACGCAGTTCGCGAACCTCCTCAACAGTCCCGAGGAAGCTAGAGGATGCGGCGGGCAGGTTAGCAACGGCCGGATTTTGTGCGGCCCCTCCCACGCCTTTGTGTGCCTGGGTCCCAGGGCGCGTTGTAGCTGTTCACCACCGCGCACGCGTACAGGGTAGTCCAAACTGGTCTTACGAATTGCTAGAATGTGGCACTTAAGTGTGACAGGCGATCCGGTGCGAGGTATTGATTGTGGTGCGGCGGTGAGATTCGGTTGCGGCACGGCTGTTACGGTCGGGTGCCGTTGGGCGCTCACGTAGATCGGTATGACTCATTGGCTGTAAAACTTAAACACCGTGCAGTCGCAAAAACTAATTATTACGTTATGGCTGTTGCAGCTTGCGGCCGCCCGAAACCGCCTATACATTCCGGGGAGCGGGGAGTTGTTGGGACTGTCCCCCGGGTTGGAAACGGGAGTGCTGGGTACTGGGTGGGCGCCTCCCTCATTCTAGGCTGTGTTCGGTGGTGGGGCCACTGAAGGACAGGGAGGGCTCCCGGGAGGAGGAGGTTGAGCGGCCACCACGAGAAGCAGCGTCTGGGTCAGCCCTTAATGCAAATGAGGCCAGGCCCGTTCAAGCTGGGCCTGGGCGCTGCAGACTTGGAAGTCCTCAACCACCCGCTGCACTGCCGGCAGGGCCCACCACGCGTCGTTGCCTCCCGGGACCATGGGTGGCGCCGGCGCCGCGCGGCGACAGCTGGCTGGGCCAGCAGCAGCTTCCATGCCAGGCGGCCGCCTCCCGAAGTCCCGATCGCAGACCCGGCAGGGCGCGCGGTTGGGCCTCGCTGCTCGCCAACGGGTCATCCCCCCACATCCCCCATTCCACCGCCTCCGGCACGCCCTGGCAACGCGGAACTGGGATGTGCATGTTGTTACCACGGTATAGGGTATCTATCTACCCCACCGGGCCTGATGCTGGGTTTTGCTGGTTTTGCTGTATTGCTGATCAGTTCAACTTGGGGAGAGACTTCCGCGCATTGCGCCTCGGAAGGCGCCTGTACACGGGAGAGGATGTGGGAACAAACCTGCTTTCCAATCATTCGTCCGTGCAGGGGGACACTGTAGGCCTGATCACCCCTCTACCTCGCTGCAACTCCACCCACACTGAAGGCCCCTGAATTTCCCTCTGGTTGCCACCGCCATTGCACGAGTCCAATCCTTTCGCATTCCCCGAACACCACTAATATGTGCCCTGAGGCCCCGACACAACGTCCACCCTGTGGAGCACGGCCTGTGGTGCTCTCTCCCTCTTGCCACGCACGGGTGTGCGCGGCGCATCTCTCTGCTCAGCACACGAACTCCGTTACAATGTGTCCCGACAGATTAACAGTGCAGGACGCAGTGAAGGCGCATGCACCCCATGCCCCGGGCATTCGCCGCGAAAGGCGCAGTTCCAATAGTGGCCCAGCCACCGCGCAAGTTCGGGTCCAGGACCCCAGGAGACCCACACCAGCCTGGAGATGTCCGGAGACAGCATCTGAGGCTTCGCCTGGGACGGTTCAATGAGGAGCTGAGTAATACCCGGGATTCAAGCAAGTGCCCGCGGCAACGAAATTGCAGATGCATAGGCGAGGGCAACCGGCCGACTCATGCCTCCCTACCCTAATGAGCAGCCATTTTACCACCCGGAATAGCCATGTACCACCCAAATGTGATGCAGCTTACTGCCGGCCCCGCCCCTTTCTGTCCTTAATTGAAAAATTCGACGATGATACTCGGCAGTCCTCCAGCAACAGGCACGCCTAAAATCAAGCCACGCCCTCGGGGGCCCACTGCAGCACTGCAGCGGGACGGCGAATGCGGCCACCCCCATCACACCAAAAATGACACAACACTCCCATCACACCAAAAATGACACAACACTCCGATGCACTTTCCAGACTGCACTCCCTAGTTCGCAAGTTCTCAATCGAAACGCGTGAAAAGGGATAACACACGGCCGCTCCGTAATGCTCCGGCGCCCGGAAGCTTGTATAGTGTTTCAATGACCTCCCTCATCCCCCCTCCTAGCCATCGTGTACTTCCCTAACCAACCGCAGTGGCCCAACCGGCAACCAGCTACAAGGTGCCGTACGTTTCACGTCGCGGAGCGGGCAGGCCGAAGCCCATACACATCCCGAACACATCGGGCGTGCCGGACAGCGGAGGGTAACATGCAAAGGCGCAATAAGGACGGCAAACGGCCACAGGCAAAAATAGCACAAATAAGAACTAACACGATGATCGAAGCGGCAGGTAGAGGCAGGCAACGCAGGAGATCAGCAAACGAACCCACCCGTGCGAACCGTATGGCACCCAGAACGAAATCGGGGGTATAGGTCAGCAAAATGTTCTCCGGTTTATTTCTTCGCCAGGATCTGATTAAGCACTACAACAAACTGGGAAGGCAGGTTATGGTTCACTTTCCTCTGTGGGGACCCCCCCGCATGACGGGATATTTGGACCACTCGCCGCCTCGGAGGTGCCCCTCTTTGGGGCAATTCAGCGTCAACCGCCTCTTCATGACCGGCCCGCACCCGCCGAGCCCTTGTCCTGCTCCGCGGCTCTGTTACTGCCGCTGGAGCCGACCATGCTGCAGCCCGCGCCTCCCTCGCAGCAGGGCGTCACGGCCGTGGCGGCGAGCGGCAGCTGCGGTGGCTCCAGGCCCCAGGGCTCCAACGCGCGGCGCAGCGAAGTGGGGGCCGCCGCGTAGGAGAAGAACATTCCGTAGTTGGTGACGGGCACGTGGGCCTCGGCCAGGTCAGCCAGTCGCTGGTTGACCTGAAAGCGATCGAGGGGGGAGGGGGAATGGAAGGAGGGTTGGCAGCCTGCAGCTTGACACTCGGCTTCGTCGAGCACGCCACACCTTCACGTCATGCTGTCGGCAGCACAACGGTGCGTGGGGACATGCACCCACGCACGCTGTCTTCTGTGGCTCTGGATGAATGCGTGGTCCCTCACCTTCTGTTGGTCGATCATGCAGGCCCCGCAGTGGAGCGCCACTTTGTACTGACCCAGCTGACCGCTCTCAAGCTCGGGGAACTCTGCAGGGGTGGGTGGGGCACGCAAGGAACGAAAGGGCGGGTAACAGAAGGTGACCAGTCGGAGACACGCGAGAAGAAAAAGGTTGCAGCGAGCACACCAGGAAGGCGGGAGGCGTCGGGAAGGAACAAGAGCTAACCAACGACGTTGAGAGGAGACAGCACTTGACCCTCCGCCCTTCCTATCAAGAACTCTTACCGCGGCCGTACGCGTGGTCGATCTGGAGCTTCTTGCCGCCCACAATCTGCTCCAGCTTCTTGGGGATCTGAGGGCCAAAAGGGGGCGCCGGGGGAAGAGGGTGCTTCGCTGAAGCTTGGCATTGCTATCCCAATGAACCCTTCCCTCGTCTCCTCCCGTCCCGCCCGACACAGCCCGACTGCCCCAGATTCCACCTGCACCATGCCAATGTCGTTGCACTCCTTGGTGATGCGGTTGTGGTTGCAGGCCTCCGAAATCAGAACTCGGTCGCCCTGGCGAACGGCGGCAGCAGGACAAAGATGAGCTGTGAGGTCTGCGTTGGTGCGGCAAGACAATATCCAACAGACAGCGGTAACAATCACGGCGATTCATCAACCCAACTTCCCTCCACCCGGTACTTCCCAGCCCACCCTCCTCGCCCGGCTCTGCCTCACCTCCTGCAGTCCCTCCAGCGCCTCCAGGCCGCCCACCCACGAGTCCAGGCGGCCACCGCTCATGGAGTAGGCCATGCAGATGGAGAAGGTGGTGAAGGGCACCAGCGGGGACCCGGTGACGGGATCCAGGGTCCAGGGGTGGACCACGTCCACGGCCTGAGAGTCAGTCACCACCAGCACCGGACCGGCATTGTTCTCCTGAAGCAGTTTGATGAAGGAGCCGAAGCGCTGCCGCTCCGCCTCGTACGCCTCGGGGCCCAGCTTGTTCCGTGCCGCATCAAGGTCCAGCCTGACGCTGAGGACAGTGGCCCAGTGGCGGATGGCCTCCTCCTGCACCATTGCCTGAGGCCGCAGCAGCCGCCCACCCGGGGTCTCCGCATCCATGGGAATCACCATGAGAATCATGGCGCCCCGGCCCAGAGCCCAGCGGGGCAGGCAGCCGGGCGGCGTCTGGCCCCAGCGGGGGGAGCGCTTGGCGCCCATCTGTGGAGGAGCGGGAGGCAGGCAGGCAGGCAAGGATGCGGTGAAGTGTGGTGGACAGCGGCCGGAGGTGGAGGCCGGAGTTGCCAAGGGCTGCGAAACCTGGAGCGAGAAAGCCGCAAGCCTAGCTCGGCTAGGCCCGCTGGCATGTGAGACCGGGACGTCCGTGGCCGCTCCACGCCCCTGTTCAGCCAGCCAGCCCCCTCTACCAAGTCCCCAGCCCCTCTACCAAGTCCCTCATGACTTATGAGCTTCCCAGGCTCCCCACCCACCTTGACGAACTCGGAGCACCGGGTGCTGCGCTCGTGCAGCGGAGTGGCAGCCAGGTCCAGGGCCATGGCGGGAATCTGAAGAGCAGACGCGGCGGGGGCGGGGGCAGGAGCGGAGACATGGGACCGGCGGGCGCGGGGACCCTTCAGGGCTGGTGCCGGCGAGCCACGCCCTCACTGCTGGTGTGTTGAGGTCCGGCTAACAACGAGGCAATCAAGCCCCCCCCCCCACAGTCACAGTCACAAACCCGTACCTTGCGCTCGGGGTCCAGCACCTGGTGCACCTCCGCCATCATGTCCTCCACCTCGGAGGGGGAGGGGGGTGGTCCACCCGCGGTGGGCTTGATGTTGAACAGCAGCACGGGGGAGACCTGAGGGCACAGGGGGAGAGGGAGAGGCGGGAGCCGACCGTGTCACAACGGAGTCACTGTGCGGCTCCCAGCGGGGACGTGCCGGCGGCCAGCGGGGCGAGGTTTCAGCGAGTATGTGCCCATGTGGAAGACCCATGGGTCAGATAGGGGCCCCAGCCAGTCACTCACCCCGTACTTGGTCGCCTGCTCCATGACCCGCCGCTCCCAGGTCAGGTGGCTGCCGGGGTTGTAGCCGGGCTGGGACCTGCGGGGCAGCCGAGCAAGCGGGCCAAGGAGAGGAACACCGGCACGGGGCTGTGAAGCGAGACAGGCGGCCTGAGAGCGGCGGATGTGTGTCAACAGCGCAGGACGGCAAGGTGGGTCATGCGAGAGGTAGCCTGAAGAAATAGCATCAACCTGTGCAAAAGCCACGCACCTCTGGCATCGGAGCCGCGCGTTCCAAGACCCTCCCGTCCCGCCCCCCGCCCCTCGCCATACCCGTGACCCTTCCTTTGTGGGCCCCGGTATCCCCCGCCCCCCCCCGTGCGACATCCCTGTCCCATCCTATCCCGCGTCCCATCCGTGGCCTTGTGCGTCCCTCCGTCTTCCTTCCCTCGCCTCGCGCGCGTCCGACCCCCCTCGCTTCCCCATCCGCCGCCTCGCACCAACCTCGCCCGGCCCAGGCTGTCGCTGTCCACCACCACCACCGCCACGTCGCACTCCTTGAGGCAGTTGAGCGCCTTGCGACGCTTCTTGTCGCCCAGCAGCCCCTCCTCGTCCAGCCCCGCCGTGTCCAGCAGCTTGGCGGGCCCCAGGTCGTGCAGCTCCAGGAGTACGGTCTTTACGTCGGCGGTGGTCCCAGGAGTGGAGTCCACGATGCAGGCCTCCTGCTGGGCCAGCGCGTTGATCAGACTGGACTTGCCTGGGGGCCACGTGGGGAGATAAACGGGCCAGGCAGGGAGGGAGGGAGAAGTAAGCGCGTAGTGGTGGGACGGAAGGGTCGTAAGGGGCCAGTGCGGTAGCCTGGCGGGCAGTTCCATTTCAGGGGGAAGTGTCTTCGTTTCCCAAACACGATCCCGGTTCAGCGCCGCTGTTCTAGCGGGCGTCATCTCTCGGCAAAATCCACACCAAAATCCGTGGTACTTAACCGAATCCCGTGCCTATATGTGACGCCCACCACCCCCGCCTCACCCGCGTTCATGACGCCGAACACACCGATGTTGATCCGCGGCACACCCGCTGCCGTGGTGCTGGCGATGCCGGGGCCGCCGCTGCCGGCAGCAGGCGCAGCAGCTGCTGCACAAACGGCGCCGCGGCGTGTCGCCCGGGCCGCCGCCACTGCGCGCAGCGGAGAGGCGACCAGGGCGCGGCGCCTCGCCCCACACGCCGCCAGGCCGGAACCCGGCCTCAATGTAGTGGCACTGCCGCGCCCGGCTGCCGACTGACCGGAGAGGGAGCGAGGAGCACCGGCGGCCGCCGCGGCGATGTTCGCGCGGCTGGGGCTGGGGCTGGGGCTGGGGCTGCCGGAGGCCGACTCCTGGACGCCGTGGTTGTGGTCGTGGCTCTCACGGTTAGCCGCGTGGTGGTGGTGATCGTCCCCCTCGTCGTGGCTGTGCTCGTGGTCGTGGTCGTGGTCGTGGGAGCTGCTGGCGGCCGCAGCGGCCGCAGTCGCGCCTCCCTTTCCTGCCTTGCCCCGGCCGTGCGGCTGCATGACCTTGGGGTCGTAGTCGGTGGGCACGTCCACCAGCCGCCGCAGGGGCAGGGGCGAGCGGGGGCCGGCACCCTGTGGTCGGGACAGTGCGCATGGAGAGGCGTGAAGGTCGGGCGCAAAGGCGGAGAGCCAGGGGTGAAGTGGTCGCTGAAGCTTTGGGGAGAGATTGCAATGGGGGCACGATAACGCGCACCACCGCCAACGTTACCAACACATGCGCCGATTTAGGTCTAGTGCGGAATATGCGACGCGTCAATAGGTCGGCATGGGCCTGACAAACACAGGCACGGGAACGGACTTGGGCGAACGCCAGCAGGGAACGGACCGGCCACAAGGATATGCGCCCTTGGGGGCCAAGGCAAGGAAAGCCCGGCACTCGGTTCACATCAGCCTTCCCCCGTCTGCATCCATCTGCATCCACCCCCCAAGCACCCACTCGCTCGATTTCATTGGCCTCCGCCGCCGCCTCCAGCGCGGGGCTGGCGTCATCGTGCGGCACCCGCACGCCCTGAACCGGGCGCAGGAAGCTGGCGGGGTCCCCCCACACGCCCGCCGCTGAAGCCTTGCCCACGCTAGCCAGCCGCATGTCCAGACAGCGGCGGCACTGCACGGCGGTGTCCGTGATGCACGGCTTGCCCGCGTACAGCTGGTACGCCTCGCGGTACCTGGAGGGACGGCAGGACAGCCACGATCCGTCGGGTTACGCGGAGCGGAGTACAACCGTTTGCAGAACACCTCTGAAGACCCGGAGCAACCCAGCGCGCGCGATGTTTGTTTATTAAAGGTCCTCGCTCGGAGATTGGAGGAGGTATGGAGCCACACCCTTGGCCTGAAACACGCCCCCCCCCCAACTCTGCCAGCGCCCAGCCTGAGCTCACATGGTTGGAGTGAGGATGGGCATCACCACATTGGCGCCCCGCTCCAGCGCAATCTCGCGACCGGTGGGGATGATGGCCTGAGGACCAGGAGGGGTGCGGCGGGATGTGCATCAATCTGGGGTCAAGATGGAACGTGCCGGAGGGGGCAGCAGGGGGCACTAAGGGTTTCCATTTTTGTGTCAACACGTAGTGCGCGCTGCGAAGGGAAGGAACGTGATAAGAGCAAGGCGGGCAGCAAGGTCCCAGCGCAGCGCCACCGCCGGAGAGCGCTGTCGCGCCGGGATGCTAACGTCCGCGGTGAGGTTGCCGGAGCGCGCGACCCAGTTGTGGCTCTGCGCGGCTAGGTCGGGGACTCGGGGTGGACTGTCCGCCACACGGGGTCCTGCCCGCCTGCTGGCCCCACCCACCTGCATGGCGGTGGTGGCCGAGATGTTGACGTTGCCCATTGTGATGCGGACCTGAAGGGGGGGGGGGCGGCGGGGCGGGCGGGGGGGGGAGGGCCGTGATCTGTTCTAGAGCAGCGCCACAGTAAACACAACACCACTGCCAACCGATCGTCCACCCCACCACCCACCCGCCCGTCCACCCCACCACCCACCAGCGCGTTCATGGCGGTGGTGAGTTCAAACATGGACTTCATGTGCGCGTTCTTGTCCACATCCGGGTACAGCTCGCCCCAGGCGCGGGTGGCGGGGGTGCCATCCTGCGTGATGAAGGGGCCCATGCCTGGCATGAGGGGGGAGGGAAGAGGGGCGGTGTCAGGGAGGCGAGGCGTTACGAACAGTTACAACCGGAAAGCTGGCAGGCAGGCTGACAAACAAAGGCGGCAGTAATGAAACAGACGTAACTAAAGCAATGCCAAATGGCGGCGAAGACCGAAGACGATATAGGGTGGGGGGGCAGGCGGGCGTGTCGCTGCGCGATTATCGCGTTACCGGTGACGCGACCATCCCACTTTGCAAGTACCGCCATGCGCCATCCAGCCGCACCGCACCGCACACAGCCCCTCCCAGCCCACCCAGCCGCCCACCCAGACGGACATGCCCCGAGGCAGCCCGGCACTCACCAATCATGTCGGCTCGCTCCTGTTTGAAGAACAGCACGTCACCCGCCAGGTCCGCCAGCGTCTGCCCCGGCAGCCCCACCATGACCCCGGTACCCAGCATGTAGCCGATGCGCTTGAGAGCCCGCAGACAGTCCACCCGGTGGGACCAGCTCAGCGGGGGCGGGTGCAGCGCCGAGTAGAGATCTGGGTTGGAGGTTTCAATGCGGATGAGGTAGCGCCGGGCACCGGCCCTGCAGGTGTGTGCGGAATGGGTGCGTGGGTGCGGACTCGGGTTGTGAAATCCGGCCCCAGAGAGAGCGGCAGCAGGTGATTAGGGATTGCTATGCGTCATGGCGACTGGGACTAGCTGCTTTCCTGCATCCCATAACGGACACACGTGGGCAAACCGAGCCCCACGGTGCCGGTGCTCAAACGACCGCGACCGCAGCATCCTAAGGGCGGCTGGCTACCGTGCAGTGGCGCTCGCCCGTCCGCCAGTGCTCCCCCCGTCTGTTATGCAAGCAGGCGCAGGCCAGCCCCCCTGCCGAGCCCCTGCCCCGGGTTCCCCACCCCAAGTACCCCCGATCTCCCTCTGCCGCCCACTACCTTGCGGTGTCCTTTCATTTCCCCCCCCCGCACCCACTTGAACAGGCGCTCGTAGTGATCCGCTGGCAACTCCCCCACCGACAGAGACACCGCCACACCCAGCTCGTCCTCCGCCTCCGGGATGTCAGTGCCGGGCCCCCCGGCAGCTGCGAAGCTGCCGTCGCCGCCCCCCGCCACGGCCCTAGGTGCCCGGTCCAGCTCTACGGTCTCCTGGCGGATGGCGCGAACCACCCGCTCCAGGTACTCCAGCCGCTGCTCCGTGTGCAGCTCGCCGCTCTAAGCAGGGGAAGGTGGCGAGCGTGTGTGCGTGTGTGTTGGGGGTGGTGGGGGTGGGGGTGGAAGGGTATCCACGGATAGGCCATAGCCCGAGCGTGTGTGCGTGTGTGGGGAGGCGGTGGGGGGTGAACGCGGTGAAGGGTAACGTGTAGCGAACAATCGAAGGAAGGGTCCGGGAAAACTTAGTGAGCCGTGGGCGCAGTCGCGGCGGAATACAGGTGGAGGTAAAAGCTCTGTGTGTGTGCGCATCGATATGTATGTGTGCGAACACACTGCAATACCGAATGGAGCAGGCTAAAGGTGGTTCTGGGGGCTCGGGCGGCGCGTTCGTGTGCTGGTTAACTGCCCGCCCCCTCATTGTTGCCCACCCGCCCCCTGCCCCGTTCCCGGCTGCCCTCCGCGTGGCGCTCGCTTGCTTGCTCGCCGTCTTGCCTGGAGCATGATGTTGCGGATGCCGTTCTCCAGTGCCCACTTGGCCACCTCCACCACCTCCTCCTCCGGCATTGTGTACCTGGGGGCGGGGTGGGGCGGGGCGGGGGGCAGAGGAGATTCGGCGAAGACGACCGCGGAAGCGTGTGAGCAGCTCAGCGGCTCGAGCGCATCAACTGCAGGGCGACGAAAGGCCGTGTCACAAAACCGGCGGGTGGCTGCTCAACGGGTTCCCCCTTTGCAGCAGAGGGTTTGCACTGTTCCCAAGTTGTACCTGCACGCACCCATTCTAGTGGCATGCTCACCATCCTCCCAGCCATTCACCTGTAAACATCCTTTTGGTTGTTGCGGATTCCGCAGTAGCTGCATCAAGCGATTGAACAGGGAGGGTGGACAAAGCAATTAGGTTTGGCTCGACTTACGATGCGAGTTGCTCTTGGGCACTGATGCCAGGCCACGGGCCCTTTCAAACTACCGCTCTTGCGCGGTCCCTCCCGCTGTCGTGCACCGTTGGTGGCTGGGAAATATCTGGTCAAACTGACTGACAGTTGGAGCGCAGACGAACGCTCTCGGTTGGGCTCGAACCGGGGACCAGGGCCACGCCCGGGCTCCGGAACCAATCACTGCTCGTCCAGTGCGAGCTCTACCTAGGCGTAAGCGTTTCCAGCAGGAAGCGCTTCGCCTGGTCATACTGCATACGTACATGCTGAAGTATAGTGATGCTTCAATGGGAATGATGTAACATCAGTTCAGTATTCTCCATTGGGCATCCGCCCAGGCCAGCCGACATGTTCCGACTCTAGTGACGCGCCAGCCAGGCCTGATCACCCTGGCTGGCTAACATCATCAAGAACCAGACACGACTGACTAGTTTGAGCGGCTTCGGTGCGACCTGCACCGGGTCTTAGGTAGCAATGCGTAGGAAGAAGGAGCGCGGTCTCGCCTCGAAGGCCGGGCCGCGGGGCCAGCAATAGATACAGTTTGCCCGAGCTGTAGTCTAGCTGCTGCTGCGCCGCCCCGCACCAACTCTCACCAGGCGAAGCCTTATTGATGTGTATTCCGGAAAAGGCGCACTCGAGTGTGGGGATTGTCTGATCCGCCAGTATATGTAGTCGTAGACAGCTGCTGCTACCGAGCTCTGGAGCGTCTGGGCGTAGAGAGTGCCGTAGACCCGCCATATCGCGTTGACGGCGTCGTTATTTGAATTCACTGCTGGCCCCACCCCCCCCCGCCGGAAACCGCGAGATGGTTTTTCGGGGGAGAACACCGCTCCGGACGAGATTCAATCTCGGGATTGCGAAGAACCAGGCGAAGCTTTTTATTAATGTGTGTTCCGGAAAAGGCGCACTCGAGTGTGCCTTTTCCGGAATATACATCAATAAGGCTTCGCCTGGTGAGAGTTGGTGCGGGGCGGCGCAGCAGCAGCTAGACTACAGCTCGGGCAAACTGTATCTATTGCTGGCCCCGCCCTCGCGACCCATCGACCTTCACTTCCGTGCCACTGGCGTAGTTCCCACCTTCTCCCTTCTCCTCCAATCCCAGGCACCCCATGCCGCTCCCCTTCCCGACCTGCAGTCGTTTTGGCAGATGTTGGAAAACTCCACCAGGCCCCGGTAGTACACGCCGCCGCCGCAGTGCCTGCACGTGCGCCCCCAGCGGGCCGACGGGGGAAGAGCAGCGCGGCCGCAGCCGGGAAGGGTTGGAAGCCACAGCGCATACTGACACTGTGCAACCTGGGGTGCGCCTCCGAGCTGCTGGCCCCAACACAAGGTTGTAAGGGGCGATCCATGGCGAGGAGCGGTGCTGCCATTTCATAGGGGCGCATGGAAGGCGCGCGTCTACACTGCGGTTTGCCAGGAGAATCGCGCCAAACACCGCCACCGCCCCATCTAGATTTCTTACTTTGCAGTGACGGCCGCCGCGTGGCCATAGAGCGCCTTCTCCAGGTTCGTGTCACCCCGACGCCACACGGACTCCAGAACACCCAGGACCTGCGCGCGTATCGGAGAAGAATGCAATGGGGGTTAACGGACTGTCCTACTTAAAGAAAGCGTGCCTGCTGAAGGCGGATAAGGGGGGGCGTTTTGTGACAGTTGGAAACTCGAGGGGAATATATCAGCTGCCAGCTGCCGTGGTGGGTTGGACGATGGATGGAGCAACGAGGAGACCTGAGCCCGGCTCTGGAGGACAGGCCGAGCCAAGGGGAATGCTGCGTGCAGCTGTGGAAATGTGGGTGCTTGTGCGGCGGGGGGGATGTCCGCTGCGCTCAACTAGGGCGTATTTGTTGCTTTGCTTCCGATCTCTTGAAAATACCACAGCAGCAAGGGGCTCATCTGTTAAAATCCTCCAGCCACTTCACCAAACATATCCAACGGGCACGTGGATGCTGCCCCAAGCGTGGGTGTGACGGTAAACGTGAAGCGCGCGCACGTGCCTGGTCACGATCCAAGTCCACCGTCGCCGCGGGCGCTAGGCCGCCAGGTCCAAGCCCTAGGAAACGACCCAGGACGTTGGCGCTCTCTTCAGCATCCGCCTCGGCCTTGGCCCGCCGCTTGGCGGCCGCGACAGCAGCTCGAGCGTGCGCCGGAGGCAACTGGTCAGGCGGCACGTCCGCCGTGGTCGGATGTGCCGCACCGCGAATTCCATCCCGCGAGGGTGCAGCACGCTTCGTCCTCCGGGCGAAGTTGCTTTGGAGAAAACCTTTAATCAGGCCATGGGGTGGGGAGAATCCGGAAAATCGCGCTTGGCGCGGCAGCTCGCCGACACGGGGCGAGGCCATTGAAACTTGTCCCAGTAGCACTGTGACGGAAATTTCTACAGAAGCCCTCAGGCTCTATATGGCCACCGTGAGAAGCGCGTCAGCGCATCCGACAGGTAATCTGTTATACCGCGACGCTTCGTAATTTTGTGATACCTTCCCCTGTTGATAGGGTTTCAATAATATGTTCCTCTCTCGTGTGTAATTGTTTGCATTACGTAAAACGAATTCCTATGCTTCAATGGAAGCTTCGTAGGTTCGTCGCCATGGTTCAAGGTTTGTTTGTAGCACGGCGTACATCGTACCGGATTGAAACCCTTATGAAACAGGCGCAAGACGGGCTGCACAGTAGTGAAAAGTGCTATTCTTTACTTGTCCAGTAACATACACACAAACCAACAGCAACGAAAGTATACATTGCTAATAAAGTGTATCGTGCCTAACCATCGGTAACGACTGGACCATTCACAGTCCCGGAGACCCGGACCGAGGCCGCCCTTGCAACCTTACCACTCTAGCCTTTAATAATGCAACTGTCACACTCCCATACTGCTGGCCGTTTTGCGCGCATCGCTGAACGCGGTGGCCGGGTTATGGTCCCACCTACTGCACGCCGCGCAAGCACAATTGCCCGCTACACGCCGTCAAGCAAGGTTCAGCACACTTGGAGCATTGAGCGTGAGACACATCACACGTAAGTGCGTGCGTCCGGGAGTGGGGGGCTCTGACACCGACGACTCGACGAGTAGTGCCGTTGATGTGCGTCGGCGGTGTCACAAGGATTGTTTCATAGGCAGTGATTAACGCCGTTGTTTGGATACAGATATGTGGACCCTGCGGAATTTATCGACGAGGGCGCGATTTTCCTCGCGCTGGAAAGCACCAAAGGGCACGCCAAGGACCCTGCCCGGGTACGTTATGGCTTCTACGCTACGGATTCGCATGTCCATTCGGATGTTAACGTTCTTGTGGTAATGTAGAGGCATCAAGCGATATGGCGCTGTGCAACGTTGTCGACCATTGGGTCGCAGCCGTTGAAGTAGATGACAGCCATGCGAGGTGTTTTGTGGCCTCTTGGACGCCGTTTTTGCAATTGCAATTTCCAGGTTCGTGACATCCTTGCCAAGGCCAAGGAGAAGGCTTTCGTGACGGAGCATGCCCCTGTGAATTCCGGCAGCACGTCGGAGTTCGTGCAGGTAGGGCGCAGAGGGTTCCCATAACGCAGTCGGGGGGCGCAGTGTAAATTTGTATTCAAGCCATTGTTTTGCCACATGAACGCATGGGTGCACGGGGCTCACGTGTGCACGCGCGCATACACGCTCCCCTGCACACGTAGGTCTTGTCCTTTCCGATGCTCTTAGCGCCTGTTGCCGCTCACATCGGTCGTATGCTATGCTTTGTTGTGTCCAGGGCCTGACCCTGGAGGAGTGCGCCACACTGCTCAACGTGGACGAGAATGATGTAGAGCTGGTGAGGCAGGGGGGAGGGCGGGGTTACTTCTTAGATAGGAGGGGTTGCAGGGGAAGGGAAGGAGATTTGGGGCGCGCCGCCGTATTAGGCACCAGTACGTTGCATACGGTGCTCTGCTGCCGCCTACACGTCAGCGTCCCGACCTGTCGACCCGCATCCTTCGAACCTTGACTTCCACCAGCAGTCAAAGGCGTTGCTGTACCCACGTGCCCGCCCTGACTCCGCAAGCCCCTAACCTTTCCCCTTGCCCTTCTCTGCTGCCCCTGTCCCCCCGCCAACTTAGATGAACGAGATATTCGACACGGCCCTGGCCATTAAGAACCGCATCTACGGCAACCGCGTGGTGCTGTTTGCGCCGCTCTACATTGGTGAGCGTTTGGCTGAGCTGAGACAGAGACCAACAGGGAGGGAGGACCCGGCTGGGGATTGGATTTACTGGTGGAAGCGGCAAGCGGTGACACACGGGTGTTGGAAAGAACTGCAGAGCGAATTCGGACTTGCAGTCAGTCGACTCCGCTAGGGCTCTGCATATCGCCGTTACATCCAGCGTCGGCGCCTGTGCCCGGACGCCAACCCCTCCGTGCCCTATCTGAACAGTGCTCCGTGCCTTATCTGCCTCACGTACGACACCCATACCGTCTCAACTCAAGGGTGCGCCCCTCCCTCGAAACGACTGATGCTCCCCTCCGCCCCTCAGCCAACCACTGCATGAACACGTGCACCTACTGCGCCTTCCGCGCCGGCAACACGGGCATGGAGGTGAGCCCCGGGAGCTGAAGGTTTTTACTAGAGCAGAAAACCTGTAGAGTGTGCTGAAAGGGTACATTTGAAGCGGTTTGGGAAGATGGATTCCCTCTTTGTCTGTTATTGATAGATAGTCATCCACCCATCCAGCTGCAAATATTGACCCCTGCCCCCTCGCTCGCGCCCTCCTCGCTCCCCGCGGCAGCGCTCTGTGCTAACTGACGACGACCTGCGCGAGGAGGTGGCGGCGCTGCAGCTGCAGGGGCACCGCCGCATCCTGGCGCTCACCGGGGAGAGCCCAAAGTACTCGTTTGAGCAGTTCCTGCATGTAAGTGACAACCGAGCGCGAGGGTAAGAGGAAGGGATGCAGGGAGCGAGGAACCCCGTACCAGGTCGGGTGGTGTAGCTGTCAGCGCATGTTACTGTTGGGTTGCCTGTTAGGTTGTCAAAGTCCTTCCTGAAAAACTCCACTAACACGCGCGCGCCGCCTCGTTTTGCGGATGGAACTGCACACAGGCCTTGGACGTGATCGGTTCCGTGCACACGGAGCCGTTGGGCAGCATTCGGCGCATCAATGTGGAGATCCCGCCGCTGAGCGTGTCTGACATGAGGCGGCTCAAGGAGACCGATAAGGTGGGCGGGGCGGGGACGGAGATGAAGGCAAGTGGTTAGGGATTCTTCAAGCTTACATCGGCGGTGATTAAAGCTGCGCTGTGCAAGGGATGTCCCATGGAGCGAGCTCCGGATGTAGCCAGGCCGTGTCATCACGCCCCCAAGAAGGTATTCCTGCCCCTTTCCTCCCTCACCCATTACCCCTCACCCCTCCCCTCCCGTCTGTAGGTTGGCACCTTTGTGTTGTTCCAGGAGACGTACCACCGGCAGACGTTCAAGGAGATGCACCCCTCGGGGCCCAAGAGCGACTTTGACTTCCGCGTTCTGACCCAGGACCGCGCTATGCGGGCGGGGCTGGACGATGTGGGCATCGGCGCACTGTTCGGTCTGTTCGACTACCGCTACGAGGTGTGCGCCATGCTGATGCACGCAGAGCACCTGGAGCGCCACTACAACGCCGGGCCGCACACCATCAGTGTGCCGCGAATGCGACCCGCGGATGGCTCGGAGCTGTCCATCTCGCCACCCTACCCGGTCGACGATGCCGCGTTTAAGAAACTGGTGGCCGTTATCCGCATCGCGGTCAGTGGCGGGTCGGGTCGGAAAGTTAGATGGTTGGGTGTGGGCGCCATTGACACCTTATGGCATGACTTCGGGTTATTTCAGGGGTGACGACCCTTTGCTTGCCGCCTGTTGTGGCCATGATATGTTCGTCTCTACGCTGCCATGTTTGTGTTCTACCTTCTGCATTTCTGGTTCTTTTTTTACAGAGTGTGCGCACCCGCACACGGCTTTCATATCCCTCACAGGTGCCGTACACAGGCATGATTTTGTCGACCCGCGAGTCGCCGGAGATGTGAGTCACCGGAGATGTGCCGCCGGGGTTCGGGTGGCACACGAAGTGGGAAGGGGGGAGCGCAGTTGAGGTTGAGTAAAAGTTAGAGAGAGCTCAAAAAAGTGGCCTGGACAGGCAGGGGCGCACATCCGTCCCCCCACCTACCTGGCCAAGCGCCCTGTTCCCCTCGTCTCGCCTTGTTTCTGCCCCTGCCTTGACCCTCGATGACCCTGTTTGCCCTCAGGCGCTCCTCGCTGCTCAAGTGCGGCATGAGTCAGATGAGCGCCGGCAGCCGCACGGACGTGGGCGCCTACCACAAGGACCACACCCCCAACACCGAGGCCAATCTGTCCAAGCTGGCCGGGCAGTTTTCGCTGATGGACCACCGGCCCACCAACGAGATTGTGGACTGGCTCATGGCCGAGGGCTACGTGCCCTCCTGGTGCACGGCGTGCTACCGCCAGGGCCGCACGGGCGAGGATTTCATGAAGATCTGCAAGGCCGGCGACATCCACGACTTCTGCCACCCCAACTCGCTGCTCACGCTGCAAGAGTACCTGCAGGACTACGCCGACCCGGACCTGCGGCGCAAGGGCGAGGAGGTTATTGCGCGAGAGATGGGCGAGCACGCCAGCGAGCCGATCAGCCAGCAGGCCCTCAAGCGCCTCGAGCGCAAGATGAAGCTGGTGCGGGAAGGGCAGCACGACGTGTACCTGTGAGGGTAGAGACGAGGTGACCCGACATGGAACACGAACACAGTTTAGCGCATAGGGGCGGCGGTTGTGTCGCCCAGAGAGGGCGGGCAACGACGGACGGAAATCATCATAGGTAGTTAGGGTTTTTGACGTCGCACCCATTTTTTTGCCGCAGCCATGCTAACCGAATTACCGTTTCCATTGCTTAACTGACGGAGCGACGCAGACGCGCACGCTCGTCTTTGTGCCTGACCCTTTCTTGGGGAGAACTTATGAGAGTAGTGACGTGCTTATCCTTGCAGATGTCGCTTGCGCATGGAACCTTGCCACATTTCAAACCGAGTTGGCGTGGCCTCAGCGCCGCGTTAAAAACACGAAAGAGATTGCGTGCGTGGCTTGTTGCAAGCTGCAACGTATGTACATTCATTTACCACGTCCTGTACCTTCCTGTCTTGTTGAAACTGGCGGTTTCAGCTGATGCCTTTCGGCGCATACTTCGGCTCCGTGGCTGTTGCGAGAGGGTTGCGAGCTTTTTTCGGCTGACGGGTGACGGCAGGCTGCCACACGAGGGGGCCAGCGCCGCGGCGCATCCATGGTGGCGTGGTAATGGCTTACTTACACCGTTTTGTCATTATCGATCATTAAGATTGATCGACGAACGCTTATGAGTAGTGTTTTGCGAGTCGAGGGGTTGTAAGAGGTTGTCGGATTTCGAGTCGACAGGCGCGGCCCTGCCATTGTCCGCTAATCTCATCTTCAGCAGCAGAAACCCATGGAAGGTACGTCCCGACAGCTGGCAGGCCACGGCAGATGACATTGGGAAGGGTGCGGGGGAGGCTGCGCTCTTAATGATGCGCATCGGAGGCGCAGGAACCCTGAGGAACAGGTAGGCATAACCAAGCCGTGAGCAGGAGAGCTGCATTAGCTATATTCTATATGCAATTGGTTAGCCGCTGCAATTTCATGGTGTGAAACGGTCAGCATTGTAGAGATCTTCGTTGAGTCGTTGGGTTACAAGCCGTCTTAGCTTGCGCACGAAAAGCCCACGAAAGACCACTTCGAAAACGCCGCAGCAAGCTGTCATATCATCAAGTGCCAAGCATCTGATTTTTCAATAGTCCGAAGGCCGCGCAATTCCGATAATTTCCAGATTCGCAACCCCGACACTGAAAGGTAGGGCCAACGAACCCTAACGAACAAAAGGGACTCAGCAAAGTATAAAGCGACACGTACGCAAATACCGGGCGCCACGACTAATACAGCTGTGTCCGTCTTGTCGTTGGGTTAGCAAGGCAGGAATTTGGGGGTACTTCGTGCGCCCTTTCTATCTATCTAATACATCAGGTCACACATATACATGAACCGCTGCATCTTTAGCAAAGATGACTTTGCGCGATAATAAGCATCAATTGGCTGTAGTCAGAATGCAAAAAGCGCGGCGGTGTGGAATATCACAGCTCAATGCAAGCTGGTGCGGTAGCACCCGATCACCCAATTGGCGCAACGAACAGCGGATCGCCTTTCAATGTTCTAGAATTGGGTGGGAGTCCAGGATGCCTTGGGAAACCCTTGACCTTTCAGCGGTACGCCCTACACCAATTTGTACGGTATCCCTTGGTCGCCGGATAAGACGATACCAAACATGAGCTACATACTAAACAGTTCTCGCTCTTGCTTTCTTACACGGAAACACGATTTTCGGTTTGCCTTTGCATTCTGTTTCGGAACGTTCAACCGATACGCTTTTTGTGGCACAAGAAGCAGCTATGCAGGCTGTCCTTATCCAGTCACGACTTGGCGCAGCAGTGCTGCACCATAACGCGCCCAGCACCAGCTCTCGGCCTTTGCCAGTTCAATGCGCGCTTTTCCGCAAGGGCTCCCTCTCTTCGGTGCTCAGGCCCTCGCCGATTGCAGGTTTGTTAACCACTGGCCTTGTTAGCGATTACATAAGGGTCGAAAACGGCCGTGTTCCTACGCGCTTTTCGCGCGCTACCTTGTGTTGCGGGCAGGGAATGCTCCGAGGGTCGTCGCCGCCTCCGCGGCCGCCGCGGCAGGTTCAGCCACTATTCCGCACTGGAAGAAGGCCCTTGAAGAGCTCGGTGAGGTCTCGCGCCCGCATGCGCGATGCATTACGTTGATACAATTTCGTTGAGGGTTCCACTTTTTGATTCGTACTTGCTACCGTTAACACCGAAATCATTATGATGTCATCTTTGTAAAGATTTGCGCAGATACCTGCGCGAAACATGCTTCGTTCGGGTCTGCTCGAATTTCGGGTCGCTTTGCTGACACCCGAACCCCAACCCTGGTTGTGTTCTGTCCCCGGAGCCAGATAAGCCAAAGAGCGAGCGCAAGGTTATGATTTGCCAGGTGAGGCGTCGCTTGAATTTGAGCTCTCGCCTTATCTTGGCCTGCATTGTGACACTTGCCCGCTGTTTGTTGAGCCCATCTCGCTCCTCGGTCCCCCCACCCCCTCATCATCCTTGCCCCACGGCAGGTGGCTCCCGCCGTCCGCGTGGCCATCTCGGAAAGCTTCGGTCTAGCGCCCGGCGCCACCACCCCTGGCCAGCTGGCGGAGTCGCTGCGTCGCCTTGGCTTCGACTTGGTATTTGGTGAGTCGGGGCGGCGGGTAATAATAGTGGTAAAGCGAGGTTTTGTTTGGTGTTACAGCAAGTTTCTAGCTAGGCAGTGTTTTAGCGCGGCGGTGAGTTGATTTACTTGAGAGGCGTCGTCGAGGCGTCGCCGATTGGGAGCATGCCACCTTTCCGCCTGGCCAATCAAGTACTGTGCTTTTTAGGCAGTGCCAGGTGAGCTCTTGATGAGGTAATGCGTCGCCCTCGTGCCACCCGTCGTCGCTGTCCTCTCCATCCTAACGCACCGCAGACACCCTGTACGGCGCCGATCTGACGATCATGGAGGAGGGCACTGAGCTGCTCCACCGGCTTCAGGCGCAACTGGAGGCGCACCCGCACAGCGAGGAGCCGCTGCCCATGTTCACCAGCTGCTGCCCCGGATGGATCGGTGAGCGCCTCGCTTTTCAATCTCACTGAACAGGCCAGCTTGCCAGCATGCTGTGGTATGTAGCTTTGTTGCTTGCCCATTCGCCAGCTGCAGTCCCCGGATCGGATCAAAACGTGGGTCATTGATTGGGCAGACGGGGTATGCCAGCTGGGATTATTCGCGTTTAAAGTGTAGGAAGGACGCCAACTAGCCATTGGACGCGGACACGGTATCTGTTCTTTATTTTGTGAATGTGACTCCTTCGTTGAAGGTGACACCTTGGCCCTGCTCCTCGCCCTGCAGCCCTGCTGGAGAAGTCGTACCCGGATCTCATTCCGTACGTGTCGTCGTGCAAGAGCCCGCAGATGATGCTGGGTGCCATGGTTAAGACGTACCTGGCGGAGAAGAAGGGCATCTCACCGGGCGACATCTGCATGGTCTCAATCATGCCCTGCGTCCGCAAGCAAGGTGAGAAAGGGAGAAAGCTGGGCTGCACGCCGGGCCGTGCGTGGGTGCGGACCCAGGCAGGGTGCGTTGCCCGTGAGGCACGCATTGCGACGTGGCCTTGGGATTTGCTTTACCCTCTCTTGTGATGAGGTGGTGCTGGTGGGGTTTATGAACTATATTGCCTGGTCATAGGACATCAAGGAAGAACAGCATACACACTGGCGCGTGCATAACAGCAGTTGATCAACCCTAAGTGCCCCTCGCTCGATCTCCATCAGCCAACACGTGCCTGGCCGTCGATGGTATTCCGTCCCATTCCCTTCCCAACAAGGTGAGGCCGACCGCGACTGGTTCTGCTCTGGCGGCTCTGGCGTCCGCGATGTCGACCATGTTATCACCACCGCCGAGCTGGGCAACATCCTCAAGGTGGGGCGACCGACGGCGCCGCGGTGATGATGGGGTTCCGATTGCGGTGGTGTGGATTGCTCTCGCTGCAGGCCCCAGGAGGGCTAGCTGGCCTGACATCTCACGTGGCCCATGTCGCTTAGGACCAAGCATCGAAGTTGTTTTAGATCAATCATCGGCAAATTCCTGGTGGCCACAATTGTTGCATAAGGCTTTGTTCACCGTGCGTTCCCGCCCCTTGCCACCCCTGTCCCCACCCCAACAGGAGCGGGACATCAACCTGCCCGAGCTGCCCGAGGGCGGATGGGACCAGCCCCTGGGCACGGGCTCGGGTGCCGGTGTAATCTTCGGCACCACGGGTGGTGTCATGGAGGCGGCGCTGCGCACGGTGTGTGGGGGGCGAAGGGCAAAGGTGACGACGCCCGCCCGAGTCGATTAGGGAACCCGTTGTGTTGTAGTGAGATACGTAGGTAAATACCGTGGCCGGGGCAGTGCCGGCCTGAGACAAAGGTATTTACCTACGTATCTCACTACAACATCTTTGGTGTCTCAGGCCGGCACTGCCCCGGCCACGGTATTTACTACCGTGCTCAGAATCGAATCAGAACTTAATGTTTAATCATCGTTCCTTCTGTGAGCAAAGGCGGCTTCGAGATTCGTGATTGTCGTACAGATTCTACGTAGAATACTCGTTCAAGAGATATTCTATACTATTCGGAAGGTTCTGTTATCGGTAATTAGATAATCATAATCATATTCAATAATTCGCATAAGTCCTGTGTAGCCATCACGCTACAACACGTTGGGATGCATTGTACACTTTCCAGCACACCCACCAGTGTCATACCCCGCAAGGGCTTGCCTGCACCACTCGACGGCCACCGCCAAGTACGCCGCATCGATCCTAAACATGACGTGTCGCCGCAATTCATGCATGTCATTATTGTATGCCCATCCACGATGTGCTGCTGAACTACGACAGGCTTACGAGCTGATGACGAAGGAGCCGCTGCCGCGCTTGAACCTGTCGGAGGTTCGCGGCATGGAAGGCATCAAGGAGACCGAGATCAGGATGGTGCCGCCACCGGGCTCCAAGTTCGCAGAGCTGCTGACCGCGCGCGCGGCGGCTAAGGGCACGGACGAGGCTGCGGCCAGTGCCGCCGGTGCCATCAAGTGGGACGGCGGCTCCAGTTTCGGCGCTGACGACGGCAGGCCCGGCGTGACCCTGCGTGTGGCGGTTGCCAACGGGCTGGGCAACGCCAAGAAGCTGCTCACCAAGATGCAGGTGCGTGCATGCCTTGTGTCCGTAGTAGTCAAGGCGAAAAGTCACATATTAGGAGCCCTTGTGTGCAGGAGCGTCACACTACTTCAGCCTCTCTGTTTCGAGTAACATGATCAAATCATTCCGAACCTGCGTCTGGTGGTAGTGAGACTTCTCTCCTGCTGTAATGTGGCCTGCTTTCAACTGGATGTGCGATTGCAGAGCGGAGAATGCAAGTACGATTTTGTGGAGATTATGGCGTGTCCGTCCGGCTGCATTGGTGGCGGCGGCCAACCTCGCAGCACGGACAAGCAGATTGCCGTCAAGCGGCAGCAGGCACTGTACAACCTGGACGAGCGGTCGACGGTTCGCAGGTGTGAAAAGGCAGACGCAAGGGGTGTAGCTGGATGGGGAGGCGTCTCGCCGTACACAACGTGACAGGAACTAATTTCAGGCCCTGTCATCAATGCATTGATTTCTGCGTTGCAGTATTAAAAATGCCACGTCTGCTAACCTGAACGACCTCTCTAGCAGACTCTCTAACAACCCTGGGTATTACCACTACATGTTATTTCTCAGGAGCCACGAGAACCCCGCCATCCAGACGGCCTACAAGGAGTTCCTGGGGGAGCCGTGTGGCCACAAGGCCCACGACCTGCTGGTGAGCGGGGGTGGGTGGGTGGGTGGGTGGGTGGGTGGGTGGGTGGGTGGGGGGCAATAGAAAATGAGGCCGCGGCGGGGGATTCCCAGATGGCGAGCGGCGAGGGTGGGCGGGCCGGACGAGGGCGGTTCCACCATGTCTGATCGGGATCTGGGTTCCAGGATACTGCGCTGTGTGCTTGGCTGCAAGTGACGCGGTTATTCGACGATGTCTTAAACGTGTGCACACCCCGCCGGGTAAGGCGCGAGCGAGCGGGTGTGCGCGGACGCGGGCGCTGAGCACTTGTTGATTTCTTGAAGAGCGTCGGGAATTACAGCCCTGCCTGTGACGAGTGCTTCGTACGGGGAAGGACTGCATAAACGACATGCTGGTCGACCTATTGGAACTAAAACGCCCAACCGAAATGGCGTTGGCAATTGTACATGCATCCCCAGGGCAGAACGGCTTGAGTACGCGGATGCTGCTTCGCTCTTCATTCTACCATCCGTGCTTACTATCATGTGTCCGACTTGCCCAATTCCCATCGCAGCACACGCACTACATCCCAGGTGGAGTTGATACCGAGTAAGGCAGGGATGTGAACGAGAATTGCATGGGAGCAACCAGTCATGTCAACCCGAAGTGGCCCGACTATCCCGCCGAGCATCTGTTCATCGGCGTAATAAGCGTGATGAGTATGTCCCCGAAAGGGTTGAGCGGGCTACCATTTTTTCAGCGCGAACGTGTGGCTGCGAGGGATGGGAGATGATTGGATTGGGCTGCATGCCGCCGCCGGTCATGCGCATTGCGACCGTTATTGACGCCCTTACAATCACTCCGGCGTTGCGAGCGCTTCCATGTATTAATGACCGCATTTCAGCTACCACTGACTGAGTACTTCGTTTGCCGATGCATTGTCGGTTAGCATTTTGTGAATTTGAGTTCCACAGTCACGGTGGGTAGACGGAATATCCCTGAAAATCCTATAATGGTCGTATTGGATGAACACCATCCCTACTTTTCAGATGTTTATGATAATTAGTTACAAATTGGTGCGTGCCGAATGGGGTAGGGTACACGAACTTCGTGTATTAGGGGCCCCAAGGGGGGTCATGAGATTAGCACGAAGTGCCTTGCGGTCCACAACCCTTGGATAGCTTGATCGACACCTGCCTACTGTTGGTCTGCTATTTGCTGATGGAGATTGCCTGGAACAGGGAAATAGAGAAAAAACTAATGGAGATAAGAGTTGCGGTTGAGAACGCTTGCTGTGGCCTGCTAGCAAGCTGCATGTTCTTTCAGATTCGGCTCGGCTGTATCGATCGATGATCCGACGTGAGGGTAAAGGGCCCGGACGAGCGCGCCTTAATAATTTATCTGTTGAGCAACAGTGCCAATTGATTAACCCTCAGTGGTACAGGGGAGGACGATGCTGCTGCTGGTGACCTTACTTGCTCCAGATCAGCAGACAGTACTACCGGTAATTCATGGCTGTATAGATCTGAGCTGTGAACGATGTCTGATCGTCAAATAAATCACGTCCTTAAAAGAGGAGTCTCCAATCACAGAGTCTGTGCAACACCACGTTTGTATGTGGTTATAGAATTTTAGTGTGCTGAGAGATAATTCTGTGTAATATATAAGGGGCCGTATGCAAGCTTACGGTGCCTGGCTCAGCTGGGGAATGCCTGGCAGCACACAACACTGACAGGGCCCAGGACTGCACAGGGAGGCCTACATGGGCTCGGCCTACCTGGGCAGCGGCATGGCTGCAGGGATGCACAAAACACCACATCCAACGAGCGCTCGCCCTATCTACGGGAATGTGGTGAGCAGGGATTGGCTTCACCAACCGTTGTGGGATGGGCAAGGGGTTGTTCACGGGAGAATCGAAGGGATGTTCAACTGGCCAAGCTCTCACGGAAGCCGGATGGAGAGTCCGTTACACAACGCAGGAAACCATCAGCCCCGGCTTTGCGGGCACTGTCAATAACTTAGTTCCGAAGGAGCGTAGCGATCGTAGGAACTGAGCAAGGTTTGGTACGACACAGTACGGCTGATTGAAGCTGTTTAGCTCGCGCTCTCCTGTTCCGGCATTCTGCCTGTATTTCACAGTACAGAGCACTGGCTAACAGCCGGAGATAGATTAAGTTGTTACTGAGGAAGACTGAGGCGTCCATCCATCGAGGATCAATGCTGGACCACACTGATCCAAGTAAGCACTAGAAACAAGGGGTTGGTGTCGGCTTCCTTGAAGCCGGAACAAGGGGTTGGTGTCGGCTTCCTTGAAGCCGGAAAAAGGGCGGGGCCCCACTAAATCCGTACGGGTTAAGTTGAGTGCTAGGGTGGCGAGGGCGTGAAGTAGTGTGAAAGTGTCGACATTCCTGCTGATAGACAGCCAAAGCTTTTTCCCGAAATGCCTGCTAGCCGAGTCGTTAGCAAGGCCTGCCGGCGCCGCGCGAAGCGCGTCATCCCGTCGGGTGCATGAGCGCATGTGCGCATCGACCGAAATACGGCATTTCCAAAGCGAGCGGCGAGGGCGTCAACTGTGAGAGTGTCGACATTCCTGCTGATAGGCAACCAGAGCTTTACATCTGAAATGCCTGCGGCTTCAGCAATCCGACCCATGTTTAGCATCGCGCGCCGTCTCGGCACTGTGCAACTCTTCCGGCCAGCGCATTGGCTGAAGTTACTTGACAGTAGACATGGAGTGTATCATTTACACATCACGCAGGCTGACTTGCCAATAGAAGGACAGCGGAACTGTTTGCGAGGGTTGCGACGACGTGCAGTTGCCGACGAGAGTAGTGCACAGGCTTCGCTACTGACGGAGGTATTCGCCGTAGAGGAGGCTTGACTGCTTTAACATAAGGACAGGGAATGTAGAAGTCCATCCCCTAGGTTGCCGACTGGACTTGTTGGGCGGCCCGCTGAAGACCGCTGCATCATGCGTGCATTTGCGGCTTGGCGTCCAACAACCAGCAGTTTGCCCCTCATGGTTTGCTCCTTGCAACCTTTGTAATCGAAATGTGCGTCAAGTCGGTCGGACCGGGTAGCAGAGCTGTGGTGTGGTCGCGGGAAGAATGTTCGCAATGCAAACATAGTTGGTTGCCGAAACGAAGATTCATTTCACGCCGTCATGTCAGAAATCCACTTTGAGGAACGATGAACCTTCTGGAAATAATTATAGGCCGAGAGGCGTTGGTTTGACCTCGGCCTCGGTCCATGGAGACTGCTGAACTGGTTTTTACTCGTGCGATGTTGGGTTCCAATAATAAATTTACCGTGCAATAAAGAATGTAATCTTTTACTTATGCAGTGCTTCCGTTGGCCGAGATTCTGCACTTTTGTTAGGACACCACAGTTCACAGTCCACAGTCCACAGTCCACAGTCCACAGGCACGGACATGGGCAATCCTACAGGGCGGGGCCCCCCTGGGCGCTTCGCGCTGGGGCCCCGCCCAAAAAAGGGCGGGGCCCCGTTCAATACGTACGAGTTAAGTTGAGTGCTGGGGCGGCGAGGACGTGAAGTTTGAGAGTGTCGACATTCCAGCTGCTAGACAGCCAGAGCTTTATTCGCGAAATGCCTGCTAGCCGAGTCGTTAGCAAGGCCTGCCGGCGCCGCGCGAAGCGCGTCATCCCGCCGGGTGCATGAGCGCATCGACCGAATACGGCATCATTTCCAAAGCGAGCGGCGAGGGCGTCAACTCTACTTCCGGCCAGCGCATTGGCTGAAGTTACTTGACAGTAATCATGGAGTGTATCATTTACACATCACGCAGGCTGACTTGCCAATAGAAGGACAGCGGAACTGTTAGTTTGCGAGAGCCGCGACGACATACATGCACTTGCCGGCGAGAGTGCACAGGCTTCGCTACCGAGGTATTCGCAGTATCGTAGAGCAGGCTTGACAACTTTAACATTAGGACCGGGACTGTAGAAGTCCCCTAGGTTGCCGACTGCATCGTGCGTGCATCGGCGGCTTGGCGTCCAACAACCAGCAGTTTGCCCCTCATGGTTTGCTCCTTGCAACCTTTATAATAGTAATATGCGTCAAGACGATCTGACCGGCTATCAGAGCTGCTGTGGTGTGGTCGCGGGAAGAATGTTTGCAACGCAAACATAGTTGGTTGCCGAAACGAAGATTCATTTCACGCCGTCATGTCAGGATTCCACGTTAAGGAACGATGAACGAATCTTCTGGAATTAATTATAGGCCGAGAGGTGTCGGTTTGACCTCGGCCTCGGTCCATGGAGACTGCCAAACTGGTTTTTACTCGTGCGATGTTGGGTTCCTATAATAAATTTACCGTGCAATAAAGAATGTAATCTTTTACTTCTTCAGCCTTTGCATTGGCCGAAAGTCTACACTTGTCCAATTACTTCCCACGTCCCACGCACGGGCATGGGCAATCCTAGAGGGCGGGGCCCCCCTGGGCGCTTCGCGCTGGGGCCCCGCCCAAAAAATATCGTTAGTAACTAGCACTAGCCACCCATTGGAGCTTGCGCAGCTGCGGCGGCGGGCTGCATATCCACCGACTGCACCGACTGATCACCGAATAAAACAAACCCACAAAAACGCCGCCACCATGCCATAGCAAAGACCCGAACGCGCATAATTGTTTTTGATACAAAGAAGGTATTCCTGGTGACGCAGATGCGCGAAAGGGATACATCCAAAAGATGGGGGGCAGGACATGCTGCGTGTGGGCCCGGTTGAGGGTGACAGGCCGCCCTCACCAGCCCTCACCCCATGCAAAGTGAGCGTTTGGTCATGCTGAACGCTCGGGCTGAAGTGCGGAGTCATGTGAAGAACGGACATGGTCAAGCATGGGTGTGGACGGTGCTTGCTTGGCCGGCATGGCATTTAAACGGGCTGGGGCGGCTACCAGCCAGGCTTGGATGCAGCGTGTGGATTGATCTTTTACATATAGATTGCTTGTGCGCTGACAAATTTTTTGATAAAATTTGCTTCAGTTATGGTGCTGTGTAGGCCTCGCGGCACCAATGTTTTTGAAAGGGGTCCGAGGCTCGGGGGGTTGCTTTCGGTTGCACTCGGTTGCACCGTATTGCAGGCACTCGCTTGCGGAGGTGGGCAGCAGGCGGATGACAAACCCTAGGTCTGACTCCTTCTGTGCAGGTACTATCTTACGACTTTATCTGAAGGTTTTCTGAGTGCAACGCTAGAAAACCAAGGTTTTCTGTGAACTCAGAGGAGTTGTGCCCTCATAAGGGCGTTGGTACGACACATGGTGCCAGTTAAGGTGTCCGCGAAGGCGTGGAGGAGTGATTTTCGGGTTTTGTAGCTACATAGGGTGGTTGCTGCGAGGCTGTGGGCATTAAGGCCTTAGCGATAGCTTTCGCGGTAGCCGGCCCTCACCATAAATTTTAACAATGGACATTGACCTTGCGTCCGACCAGCTGGGCTCTCTCGTAGAGGAAGCATCGAAGCGTCTTAACGCTCTTTTGGAACACAAAAATGTCAAAGCTGCAAAGGTGCAACTTGTGACGGATCCGGGAAAAATTTTGACCGGGCAGCTACGCGAGGCTTACGCGCAGTACATGGATGCGGTGCGCGAGCACCAGCAGCTCCTCCATTTATTGACACAGCGAATGCTGCTTGAACAGCGGGAGAGAGTGGAGCCGGCCCCAAAGAGGCAACGCATGGTCCTGCCGGACTACGATTGCGACTTCGGCGCCTCAGAGGGCAAAGGGAACAAGTCGCTCATCGGACAGCGGCAGCGTCTGGTTCACTTACACGACGTGTTCGAAGACGTGCAGCTCAAGTGGCGCGCGGTCGTTGATGCTCCCGCGGCTAACCGCGGCTAACCGTCTGCGAACACGTCGTGTAAGTGAACCAGACGCTGCCGCTGTCCGATGAGCTTTCATTGCTTGCAGGTACCCTTTGTGTGTAACGAACGATGATTTCTCATGAAAACCTTACAGATAGCGAGGTTAGGTTAGGTTAGGTTTCGAAAATTACAATTTTAACTCCGCCGCACTGCCAGTTTTTGTGCCGGACTTTCCGTCATGATCTTCTCTTCTCAGTAGGTTTTGGGTGCGCTCAGCACGTCTTGATCAAGCTTGGAACGTCCTCGCGCGGCCCGTACGGCGGCTGCTTCGTCCACTGCATCCCCTTTTTTTGTACGTTACCCCACTGTAAGCTTTTACTGTAAGCAAACATCTCTTCAGATAGCAAGTCGCTCGTAGGTTACAGATTACATTATGATCATATCGAGCAGCTTCTTATGTTTGATGAGCTGAAGCTTATGTGGGTTGTTTATCACATTTTTGGGCGGGGCCCCAGCGCGAAGCGCCCAGGGGGGCCCCGCCCTGTAGGATTGCCCATGTCCGTGTCTGGGTTCTGGGATCTGGGATGGAAGTAATTGGACAAGTGCAGACTTTCGGCCAACGGAAAGGCTGCACAAGTAAAAGATTACATTCTTTATTGCACGGTAAATTTATTATTGGAACCCAACATCGCATGAGTACAAACCAGTTTGGCAGTCTCCATGCATGGACCGAGGCCGAGGTCAAACCAACACCTCTCGGCCTATAATTAATTCCAGAAGATTCATCGTTCCTTAAAGTGGAATTCTGACATGACGGCGTGAAATGAATCTTCGTTTCGGCAAGCAACCAACTATGTTTGCATTGCGAACATTCTTCCCGCGACCACACCACAGCAGCTCTGCTAGCCGGTCCGATCGTCTTGACGCATATTACTATTACAAAGGTTGCAAGGAGCAAACCATGAGGGGCAAGCCGCCAATGCACGCACGATGCGGCGGCGCTCTTCTGCGGGCCGCCCGACAAGTCCAGTCGGCAACCTAGGGGACTTCTACAGTCCTGTCCTAATGTTAAAGTTGTCAAGCCTGCTCTACGATACGGTGGATACCTCGGTAGCGAAGCCTGTGCACTCTCGTCGGTAACTGCACGTCGTCGCGACCCTCGCAAACAGTTCCGCTGTCCTTCTATTGGCAAGTCAGCCTGCGTGATATGTGAATGATACACTCCACGTCTACTGTCATGTTACTTAAGCCAATGCGCTCGCGGGAAGAGTTGCACAGTGCCGAGACGGAGCGCGATGCTGAACATGGGTGGATTGCTCAAGCCGCAGGCATTTCGGATATAAAGCTCTGGCTGTCTATCAGCAGGACTTTCAGGACACTCTCACACTTGACGCCCTCGCCGCTCGCTTTGGAAATGATGCCGTATTTCGATCCATGCGCTCATGCACCCGGCGGGATGACGTGATTCGCGCGGCGCCGGCAGGCCTTGCTGACGACTCCGCAAGCAGGCATTTCGGGGATAAAGCTCTGGCTATATATCAGCAGGACTGCCCACACTTTCGCCTTCGCACTCAACTTAACCCGTACGGATTGAACGGGGCCCCGCCCTCTTTCCGGCTTCAAGGAAGCCGACACCAACCCCTTGTTTGTAATGCCACAGCATAAGACGACGAAATAATTCGCTTCTTCGTGCAGCATGCATTCCTCTGGGCATGTAGAGTCCCTGCTGATGGATAGGTTGCACTGATTGATAGTGTGCATCGTGTAGTAGTTTAACAGCGATGCTGATGGCCCTCAACCACATATATTTGGAGCTAGCGTTGTGGTGGTTAGTGAGTTGTAGGTCGCGGCTGGTCGCGGCCCTTCGATCGGGTTTTCCTGCCTTTCCGTCTGCCTGCCTTTCCTCGACGCCATGAGTTATTTATCTTTTGCACTGACCCGACGTTTTTGATGGCGCAATTGGCGTTGTATTACAGAGCATATTTGGAGGAAAACAGGAAATGCCAGGGAAGTGGCGCTTCGCTCGGCCATGGAGCGGCTGTCGCACTACTCACAGTAGGGAACCACCGTGGCGGGTGGTTTGACAGTCATACTGTGCACCCGCTTGCGCACCCATTAGAGAGATGTCCAGGAGAGGGCGGTGCCAGTTGGGATGCGAAGGGCCGCCGTCGTATCAAGGACTCCACAGCTGGCACATAAGCTCAGAGCCTTGTGTTCGGAGCAACGGTGCGTGACATCCTTAACTTCGTTTACTCAGAGTCTGTGTGACCCGGTGTTCGGTGCAGCCCGCGTGGCGGCCTGGGTGGCGGCCTGGCCTGGATGTAACGCATGTCATTTCATGGATGGGCCGACTCCCTTTGCTTGGATCGGATCGCGCGCGTCTCTGCTATTGCGTTTCGTGCCGCTGCCGACTCTGCTAGTTTCTCTCTCTCTCACGCATCCGGCCATACGGCCGGGTGGTGGTTGCCTGTCGGTCCCACAGGTTTTCCCGTTTTTTGGCGTTCCCGCCTTGGCAGGTGCTTTTCTGCTTCCCGCATCTGTCTCCGCTACAGGTACACCCTTAGGTGATCGGGCACCGCTTTACCCCGGGGCTGCTAATGACCTTCGGCGCTAATGTGTTGCTGCAGTCGCCGTTCCCCGCCAGCGGCTGGCCAGGGTTCTCTGTCGGGGCGTCGCCACTCCTGCCGCCGGTGCGTTAGCCCATGCTGGGCCGGGTCGGCACCTTATCAATCTGGACCGACCCTACTTTGTGCTCGGTTGCAGGCTCTTGGCGCCAACTTCGGGCCTTTGGCGCCCCCGAGCTTGGCCCCGCTCGCGGCCTCTTCCCAGGTGTTCCGGGTGCTCCAGGGCCTCTCTTTTCGGTGAGTGTTGCACATCCACAGTCTTGGCCACTCCGCTACGCACCTTGTTTATGTGCCGAGGTCCCGGTTCCCATCTGCAGCCCGATGAGCTGTCCTCGGGGCCGGCGTTTTCTGTCGGGGTCTAGCTCAGGTGCTAACCGCTCTACGCTTGTTCTTGTCTGGTTCCCCAGGGTTTGTACCTGCCATGCCGCCAGTTCGACCGATTGGCGCCTCAGCATTTCCCCTGCTCAATCTGAGCTTCTCCGCCGGTCTTCCACAGCTCGGCCCCGCTGGCCAGGTGTGAAGCGGGTTTTGTGTGAACGGGGTAGTGTGAGGTGGTGTATGTGTCTCCTGTACACCGTTGCAGATTTCCTTGTCTCGTCTCCCTTCGCATCCTTAACCTCTCGGCACCGGCCCCAACCACAACACTGTGCAGATGGTGCCACCCTTGGGTGTGGCGAGCGGCCGCCTGGCTCGGATCTCCGGCGGGCGGCTGCGGGCTACCCCGCCCGCTCCGTTCGCCAAGCAGGACACGGTTTACCAGTCGGGGCTGGCGGTCAATAACCAGGAACTCTTTGGTTTCATTGCTAACCATCCATCAGTATGGTAAGTTCGACTGGGTAGGGTTGGGGAATGGCTTCACTCGCTTACTTCACTGAACAGGTCCTCCATTCCTGACAGTGTATCTATTTTAAGGATTAATTGACCAGCGGGTGGGGGAGGTAGCGGATGTACATCACCATGTGGGATAACATGGGCAGCAGGAATAGGGTAGTAGTGGATGGGGTTATCCATGCTCCATGCCGTGTCCACCCAGCCAAGGTATGCTCTGGCATAGGCTAGCACACAGATAGAGTGTGTGATAGACAGGCCAGTGAATGCTTGCGAGTATGTATCATGGTTGGCACCGAAAAGCTGACTTTCAGAATACCGTACCGACGCAATCTTTTTGCGAATAAATAATTAACTGTTTGGGACCTCGCAAAGTGTCAAACAAAACTCGAAAGGGTCCCTCGCAAATTTTTAAAGTTTCAATAAAAACTCCAAGGCATCTCGCAAAATCTTCTCACGAATATATATTTTATTTGCCGCGAGCCGCGGGTGGTGGGGGCGCTGCTGTAGGGGCCGGCGGGGAGGGGGCTACCGGGGCTATGGTGGACACGACCGGTCGGGGAGTAGAGGAGGTGACGGCGGTGGAGCCAACGGGGGCCGGCCCGTCTCAACCGGCAAGGGAACGTGGCAGGCGGGGAGGAGGGGCAGCAGGGGGAGCGGGTGGGCAGACTGCTGCACGGGTGAGGGGGGCCGGGAACACGGGAAGGCTGCTGTGAAAGGCAAGCAGCTCAAGGCCAAGGCCGTGGCTGTGGGGTGAATGGGTGGTGTGTGTAAGCTTGCTTGCACGAACTTAACGCTATTTTAATAGTGTTATATTGGTCTCACGTCCTGGCGGAGGAACGAGCCAATAAAGTACCTGTTACCTTTCCGTTAGCAGTTGTACTGCGGAATGGTACGCATCTGGAGTACGCATTAAGGCGTCGCTCTACGTGGAGACGACAGAGAATTACTCTTCAATGTTCTTACACGGTATCTGTTGATACCACCTACTGTGATATGTATCTTATCTATAACACGCTATTCGGTAAACAATCTACGCTTCCGCATAATAAGAACCGAACTCTAACCCGATCCTCGGTGAGTTACCTTAGAAAGATCCTGGGAAGACTAGTATAGTCTTACAAGTGGTATCGAGTTCTAACTAAGGACTCATAGTAGTAGGATCGGCTGCGCTCTCGGCGGCGCCCCGAGCGGAAGCTTCGCTTCCCGCTTCGGCGGCAAGTGGCCCTGCCACTTGTAGCTACGCTTCCTTTGGAAGCTTGCTACCCGAGTAGCTGCGCCTTGGGCTGCGCTCTTCGCGAGCTGCGCCCCGGCTGCGCTCCTTGTGAGCTGCGCCTGTGCTCTTCGTGAGCCGCGCCTGGTGCCTGCTACGAAGCCTCGGCTTCTACGCATTTACGGCTGCCTTTATAACGGCGCATTTTGCGACGTTGGCTGAGAAGCTTTGCTTCCTCGCCGCCGCATCAGCGACTCGTAAAGCACTTCTAGCGACGGTCGCTTTTATCGCGCCATATAGCTAACATAAAAGCTATAGAGTATTGTTATCTGTCTGATTTTGCGATCTTGCTTCGACCTTCCGCGTCGTCTAGACCGCGGCCATCATGGCTAAAATCAGCACAAACCTCAAAAAACTCTGGCGCCAGATCATTCAACAAACTGCCGTTCTTAATGATGTGGCCCCTCCACAGACGAAGGGCCTCACGGCTGCGCAGCTGCGTGACGCGGCGACGGCCGTTGGCATCGACTCCCTTCCGAGCACTGCAGAGGAAGCGCAGGAGCGCGTCGACGCTCTGGAGACTTCCTTGTCTGCTAAGCAAATGGAGTCCAACACGCCTCCCATAACGCAGCAGCAGGTTGAGCAGTTGCTGCAACAGCAAAACCTAATGCAGCAAAAGCTTGCTCAGCTGCAGGAGGAGCATAACAACACGAAGTCAGAACTCCACATCGCGAGGCAGCAAGCCGCGGATGCTGCGGCTGCCGCAATCGCGGTCGTAGCGCAAGCGCAAGCCGGCGCCAAGCGGGCGGCCACCGAGGACGCCGGCTCCAGCTCCGATGAGGACGACGCGGAAATGGAAGACGGCCAGGTGCAGAAGGAGGAGCTGCCGGCTTTTGGCGTGCAGCACGCGGCTCGGCGCGAGTCGCCCACCGTCCGCTTCGCGAAGACGCCGGAGGGCCAGCAGCAGCCGACTCAGCGCACCTTCGCTGATGCGCTGGCGGGTGCGGCCGGTCTCGCCGGAATGGCAGGTACCTCAGCGGCCGACCGGGAGCAGCCCCTGAAGGAGCACCTTCACGCGTGGGCGCACCAGCCTTTTGTACAGAAGTACGTCTGCTGCTTCGAGGCGCCGGGCCTCACCAACTCGGCGGCCATGTTCATAAACCACGAGCTGGCCAAGGGGAGTCATCCCCTCCTGACGACGCCTGAGCTGAAGCGCCTGTACGAGGGCATTGCTGAGTGGAAGCTCAGCCGACCGACGCCAGACTTCCTGGCGCCCATCCTCAACCAGGCCGGGGTAAGCAACCCGGAACCACTGCGACCTAGTGTGGGAGGAGTCGAACACACCCAGGGCCAGGGTTCCCTTGCAGCGGGGCAGGAGGGCGTGGTGCCACATCCACACACGGGCTTGGTGCCACCGCCACCTCCTATCCCAACACCCACGGCAGGGACGGCCGCGCCATCGGGCCCCACACGTGAGGACCGCATTCCCTTCAAGCATTTCACGGGGGTCATGGACAAACACATCACGTGTGTGCGGACCTGGTTCGATGTCCTGGTGACGTACTTGGTGATGCGTGGTGTCGACCCGGTGACACACTTCATCTTCCACCTAGCGGGTGACGCGCAGCAGTGGTGCATGGTGTACATGCGCGACTGGCGCGCAAAGGGACGCAACCCCACTGTCGAAGAGTTGCGCACCGATTTCCTCATTCAGTGGGATCACCCGTACCGTGACACACCGGAAGACGCACGCAAGCGCCTGCATAACGGAGAAGTTAAGCAGACCAGCACCATCCAGGCATATGTCGCTTCGTACCGCCTCGTGATGCAACACGTGGGCGAAATGAGCATGTACGACCGCATTTCTTGGTTCAAAATGGGCCTGCAACCCGCGCTCAGGAAAAAAGTGGATTTCCAGCCAGTGTCTGGTGCACCTTGGACTGATGTCGAGGCCCTCATCAAGTACACTCTGGGGGTGGCACTCGCGGAAAGCAAGTACACCACCACCAAATCCGCTGACCTGAACACTGCCCACTCTGATCCGCCCCGCTTGTCCGTGAAGGGTGGCATCCACAAGAACAACGGTGGCGGCGGTGGTGGCAACAACCGGCCATCCCAGGGCAAGGGCGGCAACAAGCGCGGCAACCACGGCGGAAAGCCCAAGAAGCGTGACGCGCACGGCGGCCGCAAGAAGGGGGACGCCGCCCAGCTGCAGGCGGAGTTGCAGGCCGTTTTCCAGAAGTACCAGTCCAAATAGGTGGTTGGCGCGTGGGCTGAGGGCGCGGCTGCAATGCCGCAAGAGCCTAACCTTTTCGCATGTCATAGCGGCCATGGGTGGACAGCTGAGGCAATTCATGGTGTCCTTGTTTCGGCACTTGCCTCTGGACCTGCCTCGGAGATTCCGGACGATTCCAACGTAGCAGCGGCAGAAATGCCTGCTGTTGGTGAGTCAGGCCCAGCCATCGCGGCTGTCCAGCGGAATGGTGTTAGTGTGACTGAGAAGGCTGCCAGGTCGTCGTCGTTTTTACTGAACGCACCTGATCGCATGGTGGCTCCGTCCATTTTCACCAGACTGCAGACCTTGCTGGGTGTCGTATTTTCGTACGACGCCGCATGTAATCCCCACGGCACGAATGCTCTGTGCTCACGCTTTGCCACACCAGAAACGTTTTACTTGCAAAATGTCGCTGGTGAAGCCCTCTGGTGCTGTGTAGCACCCCAAAACGTGCGTTCCTATCAGCAGCACTACGAACGTTGCAAGCGCCAGGACCCACAGCACACGTGTGCACTGTTCGTGGTCCCCAAGTTCCCACACTTGACGCGCTACTTTCAACAGCTTCGCTACAAGCTCGTTGAAGAACTGCCAGCTGGTACTCAGTTGCTAGTATCAGCAAATGGCAAAGGTGGTGTTGGGCGCCTTCCTATGCCCCCAACCCCTTACCCCGTACAGCTGTGGTACGATTCTCCAGCAACCGTGGCGTCACTTCAGTCCTTCGACGGCAGTGACACTACGCACTCCATGACGTTCGACTGCCTCGCTTCCTCGAAGCCGGCGACCGTACTAGTGGATAGCGGCGCCAACACGAAAGGCACCGCTGACGGGTTTGTTCCCAAGGCGTTCATTTCCGCTCTAGGGATCACAGCACAACCGTCCAACACAACCTCCGTTCGCCTCGCCGACGGGAAGCCACATCCGCTTCTCGGGGAAATCAACATTCCCATCAAAATCGGCGCCTTCAGGGACTCAGTTCGCCTGTTGGTCATGAAGGATGGTATCGGCCCCGCCGGTATCATTCTCGGCACGGATTGGTTGAAACGTCGCAAGGCTCGCATGTGTTGGAACACGGATACCCTCACCTTGGTCAAAGGCAGCAGGTCAATCGTGTTGCGGCCTAAATACGCACAGGGGCTCTCGGAGCCGGCACGACTCATGAATTGGGTCACCGCCACCCTGTTTGCAGCGACGTCGGTCGACCTTCTGACTGCGAAACAAGCAGCCAAGTCGATCCGCAAGGGCGCGGACGCGTTCTTGATGCTCGTACGGCCTGAAACCGACGAGTACCCCGACGCTGGCGGGACAGCACAACCAACACCTGAGGTGGCAACGACTGCAGTCGGCGGGTCCGTTTCAGGACCACAGCCACCCGACCTGGTGCCCGATCACCAGCTGCAAGCACTCCTTTCGAAATACAAGGACGTCTTTGCAGAAATTACAGGCATTCGCGAGCAGGACGAGGGTGTCGAGCACACCATTCCTCTTGTTCCCGGCGCGAATCCTCCAGCAAAACGCGCATATCGCCTGTCACCAGACGAAAGGGCCGAGTGCAAACGGCAAATTGCCGACTTGCTGCAGAAGGGTTTCATCGAGCCTTCTAACTCTCCTTTCGGCGCGCCAGTAATTTTTGTCCGTAAACGAGACCCCGACTCTCCAACCGGATTCAAATTGCGCATGGTACTCGATTACCGTGAGCTCAACAAAATTACTGTTAAACGGCGTTATCCAATGCCGAATATCCAGGAACTGTTCGATCAGCTTTCCGGCGCGCGCATCTTCAGCTCCATTGATCTCCAGTCTGGGTATCACCAACTGCGGATCACTAAAGAGGACATTCCTAAAACGTCCTTCATCACACCCGAAGGGCAATTCGCCTTCAAGGTGTTGTGCTTTGGTTTAACCAACGCACCGGCCACTTTCCAAGCTACGATGAACGCAATGTTTCGCGAACATCTCGGAAAGTTCGTCCTCGTTTATTTGGACGACTTGCTTGTGTTTTCCAAAACACCTGAGGAACATGTAGTACATCTCCAAACCGTACTTACTATCCTCCAAAAGCAAGGGTTCAAGGCTAAGCTTACTAAGTGCGCCTTCAACAAGCCTGAGTTGAAGTTTCTTGGCCACATTGTGGGCAGAGACGGCCTTAAAGTGGATGAAAGTAAAATCCAAGTCATTCGTGACTGGCCGACGCCCACCAACCTGAAGCAGCTTCGCAGCTTCTTAGGTCTCGCCAACTACTTTCGGCGATTCGTTCAGGGATATTCCTCCCTGGTGGCCCCGCTTACAGCTATCACGAGCGAAAAACGCGCCTGGCATTGGTGTGACGATTGCCAAACAGCGTTTGATGGCGTCAAGCGTGCACTGATCAATGCGCCAGTTTTGGCCCTGCCTGACCTGAACAAACCCTTCGAAGTTTGGTCAGATGCTTCCATTTACGGAACGGGAGCCGTCTTATTGCAAGACAACAGAGCAATTGCATACCTTTCTCACCGGTTCACGCCGGCAGAGCGCAATTACACAACCACCGACCAGGAGGCCTTGGGTGTCATTCACGCGTTACAAGAGTGGCGTTGCTATCTCGAGGGCGCGCCTGATGTGACAGTCGTGACTGACCACCAGCCCTTGACTTACCTGGACTCACTGAAGGCTAACGGCTTGCTCTCACGCCGTCAAGCTCGGTGGATCTCGTTCCTACAGGACCAGAAGATTCATTGGTCCTACAAGCCAGGCAGGATCAACGTGGCCGACCCTCTTAGCCGCATTTATGAAGGGGCACCGGAGATGTCCACAGCGGACATGTCTCAACCCCTGGGTCAGCCTATGGTCGCATTACTCTCTCGGTCTGCAATCAGTACTGATATCCGTAAGCGAATCAGCGCTGGTTACCGGTACGACTCATGGTTCCGGAACAAGACCAACGTAAAATGGTTGCAAAAAGTCAACGGACTGTACTACAGGGGTGACCAGGTGGTGGTCCCCAACGTTGACGCGTTACGCCGCCTGCTTATAGCTGAGCATCACGACGGTGCTGCCAGCGGGCATCGAGGGCCTGAACGCACTCAGGAGGCGCTTAAACGGGTGTACTGGTGGCCGCGTCTGGACGCAGACGTATCACAGTACGTAAACCGTTGCCCGCAGTGCCAGCGTAACAAAGCCTCCACCACGAAGCCGCGTGGGCTGCTGCAACCTTTACCAGTACCCAAACGGGTATGGGGAAGTGTCACACTGGACTTGATCACCCAGCTCCCCACCACAACCTCTGGTTACGACGCAATTGTTGTGTTTGTGGATCGGCTGAGCAAAATGACCCACTTTGCTCCCACACACACCACGGTTGACGCAGAGGGTGTGGCCCACCTCTATATACAGAACGTCTTCCGCCATCACGGGTTACCAGACGATATCGTCTCAGACAGAGGTTCCCAATTCGCGGGAAAATTCTGGGCTGAGATTCAACGTCTGCTCGGTACGAAGGTACGACTCAGTACCGCTTACCACCCGCAAACTGACGGCCAAACGGAACGCATGAACCGTTTGTTAGAGGAAACCCTTCGACACTATGTGAATCCCAAACAAGACGATTGGGACCAACATTTACCGTTGATCGAGTTCGCAATCAACAACTCGATGAACAAGTCGATTGGCACGGCGCCCTTTAAACTATGGACGCCGCACACGCCACGGGAGCCCGGAAACATCTCTGTTCTCGGCTCCAAGGTTCCTCAGGCGGCATCCTTTGCTAAGGATATGTCAGAAAGGCTTCAGAGAGCTCGTGCCGCCCTTCAAAAGGCCCAGGACAGGCAAAAGAACGCCGCTGACAAATCCCGGCAGGATGCAACCTTCACCGTGGGTGACTCCGTTCTGTTAAGCACAAAGAACATTGCGCTCAAAGGTCCCGGAGCGAAGAAGCTTTACCCCAAGTTCATAGGCCCTTTCACGGTCGAGGCAACCGTGGGAAAGGTCGCCTATCGGTTAACGCTTCCTCCAGGGTACAAAATACATCCGGTGTTTCACGTATCCTTACTGAAACCCTACCGAAGTTCAGGCGTATACCAACCACCACCACCGCAATTCATCGACGATGGTGGCAACGCCTACTGGACAGTGCAAGCTATTATCGACCACCGTGATCGGAAAGTTGGCAACCACACGGTTCGCGACTTCCTGGTCAAGTGGGAGGGTTACGGCCCCGAGCACAACTCGTGGGAACCCGAGAAATCCCTCCGGGAGGACTCCCTCGTGGAGGAACTCGTCGACCAGTACTTGGACGCCCTCGCGGTCAAACCACCGCAACAAATCCGGCGCTCCAAGCGCACACGCAAACAGATCATGCGCTGATTTGCGGCTCCCTAACGCAACCCCGGTACGTGCAACCTTCCATGTGTCTCATGGATGAGGTCCGAAATTCAGCGGTCCACCGCCTAAAGTAAGCCTATCGTTGCCGTACTCGTACGCACAATCTTTCACGTGTCTCGTGAATGAGGATGGAAATTAAGCAACCGCCTAAAGTACACCTATCATTGTCGTACGTGCCTCAACAGCAGCCTGTCACGTGTCTCGTGACAGAGGACCGAAATTAAGCGGTTAACACCGCCTAAAGTACGCCTGGTGCTGCTTGCGACCGTTCGCGGGACATGTCCCTATGCGAAAAACAAGCACATGCCTGGACCACGGGAAAAGACCACGCGAAATACCTGGCATACGTGACTGTGCACGGACCACGGGAAACGGCAAGTGGACCCTTGTGAAACCCACCCTTGCCAAAATGAGCGAGTTCTATCTGGCTTGATCGCTCAATCACACACGTAATGCCAAGGCATGTTGCTTAATATTGGTTACCTGCGAGATTATGACGTTCCACTTTCACAAGTGGCACGCTGCTCCCGGGGACGGTTCGCTTCAAAGGGGGGGGAGTGTAAGCGGCCGCCCTCACCAGCCCTCACCAGCCCTCACCAGCCCTCACCCCATGCAAAGTGAGCGTTTGGTCATGCTGAACGCTCGGGCTGAAGTGCGGAGTCATGTGAAGAACGGACATGGTCAAGCATGGGTGTGGACGGTGCTTGCTTGGCCGGCATGGCATTTAAACGGGCTGGGGCGGCTACCAGCCAGGCTTGGATGCAGCGTGTGGATTGATCTTTTACATATAGATTGCTTGTGCGCTGACAAATTTTTTGATAAAATTTGCTTCAGTTATGGTGCTGTGTAGGCCTCGCGGCACCAATGTTTTTGAAAGGGGTCCGAGGCTCGGGGGGTTGCTTTCGGTTGCACTCGGTTGCACCGTATTGCAGGCACTCGCTTGCGGAGGTGGGCAGCAGGCGGATGACAAACCCTAGGTCTGACTCCTTCTGTGCAGGTACTATCTTACGACTTTATCCTTACAGATAGCGAGGTTAGGTTAGGTTAGGTTTCGAAAATTACAATTTTAACTCCGCCGCACTGCCAGTTTTTGTGCCGGACTTTCCGTCATGATCTTCTCTTCTCAGTAGGTTTTGGGTGCGCTCAGCACGTCTTGATCAAGCTTGGAACGTCCTCGCGCGGCCCGTACGGCGGCTGCTTCGTCCACTGCATCCCCTTTTTTTGTACGTTACCCCACTGTAAGCTTTTACTGTAAGCAAACATCTCTTCAGATAGCAAGTCGCTCGTAGGTTACAGATTACATTATGATCATATCGAGCAGCTTCTTATGTTTGATGAGCTGAAGCTTATGTGGGTTGTTTATCACCTTTTTGGGCGGGGCCCCAGCGCGAAGCGCCCAGGGGGGCCCCGCCCTGTAGGATTGCCCATGTCCGTGTCTGGGTTCTGGGATCTGGGATGGAAGTAATTGGACAAGTGCAGACTTTCGGCCAACGGAAAGGCTGCATAAGTAAAAGATTACATTCTTTATTGCACGGTAAATTTATTATTGGAACCCAACATCGCATGAGTACAAACCAGTTTGGCAGTCTCCATGCATGGACCGAGGCCGAGGTCAAACCAACACCTCTCGGCCTATAATTAATTCCAGAAGATTCATCGTTCCTTAAAGTGGAATTCTGACATGACGGCGTGAAATGAATCTTTCGTTTCGGCAAGCAACCAACTATGTTTGCATTGCGAACATTCTTCCCGCGACCACACCACAGCAGCTCTGCTAGCCGGTCCGATCGTCTTGACGCATATTACTATTACAAAGGTTGCAAGGAGCAAACCATGAGGGGCAAGCCGCCAATGCACGCACGATGCGGCGGCGCTCTTCTGCGGGCCGCCCGACAAGTCCAGTCGGCAACCTAGGGGACTTCTACAGTCCTGTCCTAATGTTAAAGTTGTCAAGCCTGCTCTACGATACGGTGGATACCTCGGTAGCGAAGCCTGTGCACTCTCGTCGGTAACTGCACGTCGTCGCGACCCTCGCAAACAGTTCCGCTGTCCTTCTATTGGCAAGTCAGCCTGCGTGATATGTGAATGATACACTCCACGTCTACTGTCATGTTACTTAAGCCAATGCGCTCGCGGGAAGAGTTGCACAGTGCCGAGACGGAGCGCGATGCTGAACATGGGTGGATTGCTCAAGCCGCAGGCATTTCGGATATAAAGCTCTGGCTGTCTATCAGCAGGACTTTCAGGACACTCTCACACTTGACGCCCTCGCCGCTCGCTTTGGAAATGATGCCGTATTTCGATCCATGCGCTCATGCACCCGGCGGGATGACGTGATTCGCGCGGCGCCGGCAGGCCTTGCTGACGACTCCGCAAGCAGGCATTTCGGGGATAAAGCTCTGGCTATATATCAGCAGGACTGCCCACACTTTCGCCTTCGCACTCAACTTAACCCGTACGGATTGAACGGGGCCCCGCCCTCTTTCCGGCTTCAAGGAAGCCGACACCAACCCCTTGTTTGTAATGCCACAGCATAAGACGACGAAATAATTCGCTTCTTCGTGCAGCATGCATTCCTCTGGGCATGTAGAGTCCCTGCTGATGGATAGGTTGCACTGATTGATAGTGTGCATCGTGTAGTAGTTTAACAGCGATGCTGATGGCCCTCAACCACATATATTTGGAGCTAGCGTTGTGGTGGTTAGTGAGTTGTAGGTCGCGGCTGGTCGCGGCCCTTCGATCGGGTTTTCCTGCCTTTCCGTCTGCCTGCCTTTCCTCGACGCCATGAGTTATTTATCTTTTGCACTGACCCGACGTTTTTGATGGCGCAATTGGCGTTGTATTACAGAGCATATTTGGAGGAAAACAGGAAATGCCAGGGAAGTGGCGCTTCGCTCGGCCATGGAGCGGCTGTCGCACTACTCACAGTAGGGAACCACCGTGGCGGGTGGTTTGACAGTCATACTGTGCACCCGCTTGCGCACCCATTAGAGAGATGTCCAGGAGAGGGCGGTGCCAGTTGGGATGCGAAGGGCCGCCGTCGTATCAAGGACTCCACAGCTGGCACATAAGCTCAGAGCCTTGTGTTCGGAGCAACGGTGCGTGACATCCTTAACTTCGTTTACTCAGAGTCTGTGTGACCCGGTGTTCGGTGCAGCCCGCGTGGCGGCCTGGGTGGCGGCCTGGCCTGGATGTAACGCATGTCATTTCATGGATGGGCCGACTCCCTTTGCTTGGATCGGATCGCGCGCGTCTCTGCTATTGCGTTTCGTGCCGCTGCCGACTCTGCTAGTTTCTCTCTCTCTCACGCATCCGGCCATACGGCCGGGTGGTGGTTGCCTGTCGGTCCCACAGGTTTTCCCGTTTTTTGGCGTTCCCGCCTTGGCAGGTGCTTTTCTGCTTCCCGCATCTGTCTCCGCTACAGGTACACCCTTAGGTGATCGGGCACCGCTTTACCCCGGGGCTGCTAATGACCTTCGGCGCTAATGTGTTGCTGCAGTCGCCGTTCCCCGCCAGCGGCTGGCCAGGGTTCTCTGTCGGGGCGTCGCCACTCCTGCCGCCGGTGCGTTAGCCCATGCTGGGCCGGGTCGGCACCTTATCAATCTGGACCGACCCTACTTTGTGCTCGGTTGCAGGCTCTTGGCGCCAACTTCGGGCCTTTGGCGCCCCCGAGCTTGGCCCCGCTCGCGGCCTCTTCCCAGGTGTTCCGGGTGCTCCAGGGCCTCTCTTTTCGGTGAGTGTTGCACATCCACAGTCTTGGCCACTCCGCTACGCACCTTGTTTATGTGCCGAGGTCCCGGTTCCCATCTGCAGCCCGATGAGCTGTCCTCGGGGCCGGCGTTTTCTGTCGGGGTCTAGCTCAGGTGCTAACCGCTCTACGCTTGTTCTTGTCTGGTTCCCCAGGGTTTGTACCTGCCATGCCGCCAGTTCGACCGATTGGCGCCTCAGCATTTCCCCTGCTCAATCTGAGCTTCTCCGCCGGTCTTCCACAGCTCGGCCCCACTGGCCAGGTGTGAAGCGGGTTTTTTGTGAACGGGGTAGTGTGAGGTGGTGTATGTGTCTCCTGTACACCGTTGCAGATTTCCTTGTCTCGTCTCCCTTCGCATCCTTAACCTCTCGGCACCGGCCCCAACCACAACACTGTGCAGATGGTGCCACCCTTGGGTGTGGCGAGCGGCCGCCTGGCTCGGATCTCCGGCGGGCGGCTGCGGGCTACCCCGCCCGCTCCGTTCGCCAAGCAGGACACGGTTTACCAGTCGGGGCTGGCGGTCAATAACCAGGAACTCTTTGGTTTCATTGCTAACCATCCATCAGTATGGTAAGTTCGACTGGGTAGGGTTGGGGAATGGCTTCACTCGCTTACTTCACTGAACAGGTCCTCCATTCCTGACAGTGTATCTATTTTAAGGATTAATTGACCAGCGGGTGGGGGAGGTAGCGGATGTACAGCACCATGTGGGATAACATGGGCAGCAGGAATAGGGTAGTAGTGGATGGGGTTATCCATGCTCCATGCCGTGTCCACCCAGCCAAGGTATGCTCTGGCATAGGCTAGCGCACAGATAGAGTGTGTGATAGACAGGCCAGTGAATGCTTGCGAGTATGTATCATGGTTGGCACCGAAAAGCTGACTTTCAGAATACCGTACCGACGCAATCTTTTTGCGAATAAATAATTAACTGTTTGGGACCTCGCAAAGTGTCAAACAAAACTCGAAAGGGTCCCTCGCAAATTTTTAAAGTTTCAATAAAAACTCCAAGGCATCTCGCAAAATCTTCTCACGAATATATATTTTATTTGCCGCGAGCCGCGGGTGGTGGGGGTGCTGCTGTAGGGGCCGGCGGGGAGGGGGCTACCGGGGCTATGGTGGACACGACCGGTCGGGGAGTAGAGGAGGTGACGGCGGTGGAGCCAACGGGGGCCGGCCCGTCTCAACCGGCAAGGGAACGTGGCAGGCGGGGAGGAGGGGCAGCAGGGGGAGCGGGTGGGCAGACTGCTGCACGGGTGAGGGGGGCCGGGAACACGGGAAGGCTGCTGTGAAAGGCAAGCAGCTCAAGGCCAAGGCCGTGGCTGTGGGGTGAATGGGTGGTGTGTGTAAGCTTGCTTGCACGAACTTAACGCTATTTTAATAGTGTTATATTGGTCTCACGTCCTGGCGGAGGAACGAGCCAATAAAGTACCTGTTACCTTTCCGTTAGCAGTTGTACTGCGGAATGGTACGCATCTGGAGTACGCATTAAGGCGTCGCTCTACGTGGAGACGACAGAGAATTACTCTTCAATGTTCTTACACGGTATCTGTTGATACCACCTACTGTGATATGTATCTTATCTATAACACGCTATTCGGTAAACAATCTACGCTTCCGCATAATAAGAACCGAACTCTAACCCGATCCTCGGTGAGTTACCTTAGAAAGATCCTGGGAAGACTAGTAGAGTCTTACAAGTGGTATCGAGTTCTAACTAAGGACTCATAGTAGTAGGATCGGCTGCGCTCTCGGCGGCGCCCCGAGCGGAAGCTTCGCTTCCCGCTTCGGCGGCAAGTGGCCCTGCCACTTGTAGCTACGCTTCCTTTGGAAGCTTGCTACCCGAGTAGCTGCGCCTTGGGCTGCGCTCTTCGCGAGCTGCGCCCCGGCTGCGCTCCTTGTGAGCTGCGCCTGTGCTCTTCGTGAGCCGCGCCTGGTGCCTGCTACGAAGCCTCGGCTTCTACGCATTTACGGCTGCCTTTATAACGGCGCATTTTGCGACGTTGGCTGAGAAGCTTTGCTTCCTCGCCGCCGCATCAGCGACTCGTAAAGCACTTCTAGCGACGGTCGCTTTTATCGCGCCATATAGCTAACATAAAAGCTATAGAGTATTGTTATCTGTCTGATTTTGCGATCTTGCTTCGACCTTCCGCGTCGTCTAGACCGCGGCCATCATGGCTAAAATCAGCACAAACCTCAAAAAACTCTGGCGCCAGATCATTCAACAAACTGCCGTTCTTAATGATGTGGCCCCTCCACAGACGAAGGGCCTCACGGCTGCGCAGCTGCGTGACGCGGCGACGGCCGTTGGCATCGACTCCCTTCCGAGCACTGCAGAGGAAGCGCAGGAGCGCGTCGACGCTCTGGAGACTTCCTTGTCTGCTAAGCAAATGGAGTCCAACACGCCTCCCATAACGCAGCAGCAGGTTGAGCAGTTGCTGCAACAGCAAAACCTAATGCAGCAAAAGCTTGCTCAGCTGCAGGAGGAGCATAACAACACGAAGTCGGAACTCCACATCGCGAGGCAGCAAGCCGCGGATGCTGCGGCTGCCGCAATCGCGGTCGTAGCGCAAGCGCAAGCCGGCGCCAAGCGGGCGGCCACCGAGGACGCCGGCTCCAGCTCCGATGAGGACGACGCGGAAATGGAAGACGGCCAGGTGCAGAAGGAGGAGCTGCCGGCTTTTGGCGTGCAGCACGCGGCTCGGCGCGAGTCGCCCACCGTCCGCTTCGCGAAGACGCCGGAGGGCCAGCAGCAGCCGACTCAGCGCACCTTCGCTGATGCGCTGGCGGGTGCGGCCGGTCTCGCCGGAATGGCGGGTACCTCAGCGGCCGACCGGGAGCAGCCCCTGAAGGAGCACCTTCACGCGTGGGCGCACCAGCCTTTTGTACAGAAGTACGTCTGCTGCTTCGAGGCGCCGGGCCTCACCAACTCGGCGGCCATGTTCATAAACCACGAGCTGGCCAAGGGGAGTCATCCCCTCCTGACGACGCCTGAGCTGAAGCGCCTGTACGAGGGCATTGCTGAGTGGAAGCTCAGCCGACCGACGCCAGACTTCCTGGCGCCCATCCTCAACCAGGCCGGGGTAAGCAACCCGGAACCACTGCGACCTAGTGTGGGAGGAGTCGAACACACCCAGGGCCAGGGTTCCCTTGCAGCGGGGCAGGAGGGCGTGGTGCCACATCCACACACGGGCTTGGTGCCACCGCCACCTCCTATCCCAACACCCACGGCAGGGACGGCCGCGCCATCGGGCCCCACACGTGAGGACCGCATTCCCTTCAAGCATTTCACGGGGGTCATGGACAAACACATCACGTGTGTGCGGACCTGGTTCGATGTCCTGGTGACGTACTTGGTGATGCGTGGTGTCGACCCGGTGACACACTTCATCTTCCACCTAGCGGGTGACGCGCAGCAGTGGTGCATGGTGTACATGCGCGACTGGCGCGCAAAGGGACGCAACCCCACTGTCGAAGAGTTGCGCACCGATTTCCTCATTCAGTGGGATCACCCGTACCGTGACACACCGGAAGACGCACGCAAGCGCCTGCATAACGGAGAAGTTAAGCAGACCAGCACCATCCAGGCATATGTCGCTTCGTACCGCCTCGTGATGCAACACGTGGGCGAAATGAGCATGTACGACCGCATTTCTTGGTTCAAAATGGGCCTGCAACCCGCGCTCAGGAAAAAAGTGGATTTCCAGCCAGTGTCTGGTGCACCTTGGACTGATGTCGAGGCCCTCATCAAGTACACTCTGGGGGTGGCACTCGCGGAAAGCAAGTACACCACCACCAAATCCGCTGACCTGAACGCTGCCCACTCTGATCCGCCCCGCTTGTCCGTGAAGGGTGGCATCCACAAGAACAACGGTGGCGGCGGTGGTGGCAACAACCGGCCATCCCAGGGCAAGGGCGGCAACAAGCGCGGCAACCACGGCGGAAAGCCCAAGAAGCGTGACGCGCACGGCGGCCGCAAGAAGGGGGACGCCGCCCAGCTGCAGGCGGAGTTGCAGGCCGTTTTCCAGAAGTACCAGTCCAAATAGGTGGTTGGCGCGTGGGCTGAGGGCGCGGCTGCAATGCCGCAAGAGCCTAATCTTTTCGCATGTCATAGCGGCCATGGGTGGACAGCTGAGGCAATTCATGGTGTCCTTGTTTCGGCACTTGCCTCTGGACCTGCCTCGGAGATTCCGGACGATTCCAACGTAGCAGCGGCAGAAATGCCTGCTGTTGGTGAGTCAGGCCCAGCCATCGCGGCTGTCCAGCGGAATGGTGTTAGTGTGACTGAGAAGGCTGCCAGGTCGTCGTCGTTTTTACTGAACGCACCTGATCGCATGGTGGCTCCGTCCATTTTCACCAGACTGCAGACCTTGCTGGGTGTCGTATTGTCGTACGACGCCGCATGTAATCCCCACGGCACGAATGCTCTGTGCTCACGCTTTGCCACACCAGAAACGTTTTACTTGCAAAATGTCGCTGGTGAAGCCCTCTGGTGCTGTGTAGCACCCCAAAACGTGCGTTCCTATCAGCAGCACTACGAACGTTGCAAGCGCCAGGACCCACAGCACACGTGTGCACTGTTCGTGGTCCCCAAGTTCCCACACTTGACGCGCTACTTTCAACAGCTTCGCTACAAGCTCGTTGAAGAACTGCCAGCTGGTACTCAGTTGCTAGTATCAGCAAACGGCAAAGGTGGTGTTGGGCGCCTTCCTATGCCCCCAACCCCTTACCCCGTACAGCTGTGGTACGATTCTCCAGCAACCGTGGCGTCACTTCAGTCCTTCGACGGCAGTGACACTACGCACTCCATGACGTTCGACTGCCTCGCTTCCTCGAAGCCGGCGACCGTACTAGTGGATAGCGGCGCCAACACGAAAGGCACCGCTGACGGGTTTGTTCCCAAGGCGTTCATTTCCGCTCTAGGGATCACAGCACAACCGTCCAACACAACCTCCGTTCGCCTCGCCGACGGGAAGCCACATCCGCTTCTCGGGGAAATCAACATGCCCATCAAAATCGGCGCCTTCAGGGACTCAGTTCGCCTGTTGGTCATGAAGGATGGTATCGGCCCCGCCGGTATCATTCTCGGCACGGATTGGTTGAAACGTCGCAAGGCTCGCATGTGTTGGAACACGGATACCCTCACCTTGGTCAAAGGCAGCAGGTCAATCGTGTTGCGGCCTAAATACGCACAGGGGCTCTCGGAGCCGGCACGACTCATGAATTGGGTCACCGCCACCCTGTTTGCAGCGACGTCGGTCGACCTTCTGACTGCGAAACAAGCAGCCAAGTCGATCCGCAAGGGCGCGGACGCGTTCTTGATGCTCGTACGGCCTGAAACCGACGAGTACCCCGACGCTGGCGGGACAGCACAACCAACACCTGAGGTGGCAACGACTGCAGTCGGCGGGTCCGTTTCAGGACCACAGCCACCCGACCTGGTGCCCGATCACCAGCTGCAAGCACTCCTTTCGAAATACAAGGACGTCTTTGCAGAAATTACAGGCATTCGCGAGCAGGACCATTCCTCTTGTTCCCGGCGCGAATCCTCCAGCAAAACGCGCATATCGCCTGTCACCAGACGAAAGGGCCGAGTGCAAACGGCAAATTGCCGACTTGCTGCAGAAGGGTTTCATCGAGCCTTCTAACTCTCCTTTCGGCGCGCCAGTAATTTTTGTCCGTAAACGAGACCCCGACTCTCCAACCGGATTCAAATTGCGCATGGTACTCGATTACCGTGAGCTCAACAAAATTACTGTTAAACGGCGTTATCCAATGCCGAATATCCAGGAACTGTTCGATCAGCTTTCCGGCGCGCGCATCTTCAGCTCCATTGATCTCCAGTCTGGGTATCACCAACTGCGGATCACTAAAGAGGACATTCCTAAAACGTCCTTCATCACACCCGAAGGGCAATTCGCCTTCAAGGTGTTGTGCTTTGGTTTAACCAACGCACCGGCCACTTTCCAAGCTACGATGAACGCAATGTTTCGCGAACATCTCGGAAAGTTCGTCCTCGTTTATTTGGACGACTTGCTTGTGTTTTCCAAAACACCTGAGGAACATGTAGTACATCTCCAAACCGTACTTACTATCCTCCAAAAGCAAGGGTTCAAGGCTAAGCTTACTAAGTGCGCCTTCAACAAGCCTGAGTTGAAGTTTCTTGGCCACATTGTGGGCAGAGACGGCCTTAAAGTGGATGAAAGTAAAATCCAAGTCATTCGTGACTGGCCGACGCCCACCAACCTGAAGCAGCTTCGCAGCTTCTTAGGTCTCGCCAACTACTTTCGGCGATTCGTTCAGGGATATTCCTCCCTGGTGGCCCCGCTTACAGCTATCACGAGCGAAAAACGCGCCTGGCATTGGTGTGACGATTGCCAAACAGCGTTTGATGGCGTCAAGCGTGCACTGATCAATGCGCCAGTTTTGGCCCTGCCTGACCTGAACAAACCCTTCGAAGTTTGGTCAGATGCTTCCATTTACGGAACGGGAGCCGTCTTATTGCAAGACAACAGAGCAATTGCATACCTTTCTCACCGGTTCACGCCGGCAGAGCGCAATTACACAACCACCGACCAGGAGGCCTTGGGTGTCATTCACGCGTTACAAGAGTGGTGTTGCTATCTCGAGGGCGCGCCTGATGTGACAGTCGTGACTGACCACCAGCCCTTGACTTACCTGGACTCACTGAAGGCTAACGGCTTGCTCTCACGCCGTCAAGCTCGGTGGATCTCGTTCCTACAGGACCAGAAGATTCATTGGTCCTACAAGCCAGGCAGGATCAACGTGGCCGACCCTCTTAGCCGCATTTATGAAGGGGCACCGGAGATGTCCACAGCGGACATGTCTCAACCCCTGGGTCAGCCTATGGTCGCATTACTCTCTCGGTCTGCAATCAGTACTGATATCCGTAAGCGAATCAGCGCTGGTTACCGGTACGACTCATGGTTCCGGAACAAGACCAACGTAAAATGGTTGCAAAAAGTCAACGGACTGTACTACAGGGGTGACCAGGTGGTGGTCCCCAACGTTGACGCGTTACGCCGCCTGCTTATAGCTGAGCATCACGACGGTGCTGCCAGCGGGCATCGAGGGCCTGAACGCACTCAGGAGGCGCTTAAACGGGTGTACTGGTGGCCGCGTCTGGACGCAGACGTATCACAGTACGTAAACCGTTGCCCGCAGTGCCAGCGTAACAAAGCCTCCACCACGAAGCCGCGTGGGCTGCTGCAACCTTTACCAGTACCCAAACGGGTATGGGGAAGTGTCACACTGGACTTGATCACCCAGCCCCCCACCACAACCTCTGGTTACGACGCAATTGTTGTGTTTGTGGATCGGCTGAGCAAAATGACCCACTTTGCTCCCACACACACCACGGTTGACGCAGAGGGTGTGGCCCACCTCTATATACAGAACGTCTTCCGCCATCACGGGTTACCAGACGATATCGTCTCAGACAGAGGTTCCCAATTCGCGGGAAAATTCTGGGCTGAGATTCAACGTCTGCTCGGTACGAAGGTACGACTCAGTACCGCTTACCACCCGCAAACTGACGGCCAAACGGAACGCATGAACCGTTTGTTAGAGGAAACCCTTCGACACTATGTGAATCCCAAACAAGACGATTGGGACCAACATTTACCGTTGATCGAGTTCGCAATCAACAACTCGATGAACAAGTCGATTGGCACGGCGCCCTTTAAACTATGGACGCCGCACACGCCACGGGAGCCCGGAAACATCTCTGTTCTCGGCTCCAAGGTTCCTCAGGCGGCATCCTTTGCTAAGGATATGTCAGAAAGGCTTCAGAGAGCTCGTGCCGCCCTTCAAAAGGCCCAGGACAGGCAAAAGAACGCCGCTGACAAATCCCGGCAGGATGCAACCTTCACCGTGGGTGACTCCGTTCTGTTAAGCACAAAGAACATTGCGCTCAAAGGTCCCGGAGCGAAGAAGCTTTACCCCAAGTTCATAGGCCCTTTCACGGTCGAGGCAACCGTGGGAAAGGTCGCCTATCGGTTAACGCTTCCTCCAGGGTACAAAATACATCCGGCGTTTCACGTATCCTTACTGAAACCCTACCGAAGTTCAGGCGTATACCAACCACCACCACCGCAATTCATCGACGATGGTGGCAACGCCTACTGGACAGTGCAAGCTATTATCGACCACCGTGATCGGAAAGTTGGCAACCACACGGTTCGCGACTTCCTGGTCAAGTGGGAGGGTTACGGCCCCGAGCACAACTCGTGGGAACCCGAGAAATCCCTCCGGGAGGACTCCCTCGTGGAGGAACTCGTCGACCAGTACTTGGACGCCCTCGCGGTCAAACCACCGCAACAAATCCGGCGCTCCAAGCGCACACGCAAACAGATCATGCGCTGATTTGCGGCTCCCTAACGCAACCCCGGTACGTGCAACCTTCCATGTGTCTCATGGATGAGGTCCGAAATTCAGCGGTCCACCGCCTAAAGTAAGCCTATCGTTGCCGTACTCGTACGCACAATCTTTCACGTGTCTCGTGAATGAGGATGGAAATTAAGCAACCGCCTAAAGTACACCTATCATTGTCGTACGTGCCTCAACAGCAGCCTGTCACGTGTCTCGTGACAGAGGACCGAAATTAAGCGGTTAACACCGCCTAAAGTACGCCTGGTGCTGCTTGCGACCGTTCGCGGGACATGTCCCTATGCGAAAAACAAGCACATGCCTGGACCACGGGAAAAGACCACGCGAAATACCTGGCATACGTGACTGTGCACGGACCACGGGAAACGGCAAGTGGACCCTTGTGAAACCCACCCTTGCCAAAATGAGCGAGTTCTATCTGGCTTGATCGCTCAATCACACACGTAATGCCAAGGCATGTTGCTTAATATTGGTTACCTGAGTAGGTAACCGACTGCGCTATCTGCCGCGGGGCGGTGTAATGGGCAGAAGACGCAGCGGAAACCTGTCAGTACTGACTAAATGAACTCGCGAAATTGCTCTTTCCGTCGCGCTCAGCGCGACTTGCACTTCGCTCTCACCGGTACGGCCAGGCCGTACCGCCAACGAACAGCCGAGAACGCTCTCGGCAAATACACAGAAAACCTTGGTTTTCTTCGTTTCACTCAGAAAACCTTCAGTTTTCATGAGTAGTTGCCTTACCGCTTGAAGACGGGGATGGAGTCGGGTACCTGCGAGCAGAAGAGTATGCTTGCTTCCGTGGGAGGAGGCGAGCCTGGTAACCGATACTTCAATAATCGCCGCAGGGGCAAGCGGAGAGGGAAACAGCCTCGCTCCATGATTACATGTTGGGGTGGGAGAGAGGGGAGGCGCGGGGTCCCGCTAGTACCCCAGGGCCTTCGATACCTTGAGCTTCGTGCCTACGCTATCGGCCAGGTATACCAGCATGGCCTCACGTGACCGCCAGCCCCCGTGGGCTTGAAATAACCGCTCATCCACACCCTGCTCGGCAGCCGCCGTCGCGCCACCCGACCGTAAGCTGTGCAGGCCAAACATGGCCTGCGCTTCCCCGTGCGTGACACCCATCACCTTCGCCACGGCTTTCAGCACGTGATACCGTGCCTGCGAATAGCCGATCGCGCGCCCATCCAGCGCCGAGGTCTTCCCGGCGCGGGCGGCTTGACCGTTAAAACCCTGAAAAAGCGGCTGGTTAGCCTGCAGGCCCGACAGCTTCAGGTACCTCTCCAGAAGGCCCACCGGGCAGGCCACGCTCTCACCCCGAGCAATGTGCACCACGTTACCTTCCCGGAACTGGTCATTCTTGCGCTTGGCAATAAAGACGGCTGCATGCGTAGCGTGCAACTGCACGTCTCGCACTAGCAACCCTGCCGCGTCATCGTACCGGAAGAAGCCAGCGAAACACAGGGCCGTGTACGCTGCGAGCATGACGCTCCACACGGGGGCGCCAGCAAAGGCCAACAACCGGACAACTCACACGATTGCCTCGAGGGTCAGGGGCTCCTTACGATTCACCACGGCTGTCCCTAGTGAGCGCTTGGCCGCCGCCCGCACCGCCTTGCAAAAGGGGTGCTTCGTCGGGTTCGTCCCGTCACACGCCAAGTCGTGCTGCATGAAAATCGCAGCACTTGCCAGCTTCACGGTAGCGTAGCTCGAGGCCGATTTGGCCACCGTTGTTAAATACATGCCCACCACGACTGGGCTTGCCGGTAGGCAGCTGTAACCGCCCGCGCGGCACCAAGCCTTAAAACTCTCCCACGGGTTCGTGTACACCTTCTTCGTGGAGACCGCCCTCGACGACGCGGCAAATGCCTGACTTTCCGCCAGTAGCTCCCGGTGATTTGGCGCCACCAGCTTTCCCGCTCGCTCCCAGAAGGACGCGGCAAAGGCGTCTGAGCGGCACAACGCATGGGCAGAAGGGGGTACGCCCGGGCCCCTGTCAGTTCAACTCTACTTGCAAGGGGTTGCCAACGGGGCGCGCCATCGCCACCGGCCCTCAAAGGAGACCCGCACCGCCCACACCCGCCACCTGGGTGCCCCAACCCCATACTCATTTGCAGCGGTTTCTCCCGGCAGGAACAGATCCCGTTGCTGATGTGGCAATTCCACGCACGCTGTGACACACTGCGCGAACTCGCCCTCACGGGGGCACAGCACCGGCCACCACACCGCCGACTTCCAGACTGGTAGAACGACCGTACCAGTTGCCGCCTGGCTCTTCATAAACTCCAGCACTCTGCCCACCAAAGCAAACGGTGGGTTACACCAGTTGTTTTCTTTCCCCCACATTTGCGAGAAGCAGTTCACTGCCTCTGCGCCGGGGCACCGGTACAAGGAGTTGAACCGCTTTAGCTGGGCGTTCCCGGCCGACGCAAATCGGTCCACCGTGTGTGGGCCCCACTTTCGGTCGAGGACCCCAAACCAGACTGGGTTCAGCTTCCAGTCATCCCCGTCCTTCAGCTTGCTGAAGTAGTCAGCAACCTCATTTAACTCACGAGGGATCCACGACACGCTCAACTGCACCTGGTGCTCCTTGCACCACCAGAAAATCTTCAGCGCCCACTCCTGCAAATGTGCCTTCCGGCTGCCGTGATCAACGATACGCTCCGCATTCTGGCTATCCGTCAGCAGATGCACTCGCCGCCCATTCAGCTCATCCTTGAGGGACTCAAGAGAGAAGAAGATAGCAGCCAGCTCACGGTTACCCGACGACGTGCGACGCATGTCCCCAGACAAGTAACCTCGCGCGACCGGGTGCACCGTGCGCAACCCGGGGCCCGACACAACACCCGCCCAGCCGGTGGCGCTGGCGTCGGTGTTAACCTCGAGCGTGTTGACTTCCGGGGGCCGCCGGATCGGGCTCGTCAGCCGCTCCCAGTCCAGCGACTGCCAGAAGCGCAGCTCTTCTCGTACCGCCGGGGTAACCGTGACCTCACTCGACCATCCCCAACGGTCGGGCAGTAGGGCAGTCGATGCCCGCGTGAAGAGACGCCCCAAGCGCCCTATAACGACGTACATGCTCACAGCGTGCCCCACGACACGAGCCAGGGTCCTGGCCGGGATGCTAGGCCGTGCCAAGGCCTCATCCACCACCCTCTGGAAGGACTCCCAACGGTCTTGCGGGATAGCGAACACCCCTTTCGCGCTATCGACCAAATACCCCAGACAGCGCACCACCGATGTGGGCGACAGCACGCTCTTTTCTTTATTCAGGGCGACACCCGCCCGCTCAAATTCGCGGACAATCTCGCCTCGCCGCTTAGAGGCCGTGGCGCGATCTGGCCCCAACAAGAACAGAAAGTCGTCTAGATAGTTGATAAGGCGAAAACCCTTGCCCCTCAGGTACGCTGAAAACTCCCGCATAAGTTTCGAGAATGCCCACGGGGCGGACACAAGCCCGAAGGGCAATACGGTAAACACGTAAAACCGGCCATCCCATTCGAAGCCTAGGTAATCGCAGGCGTCTTCGCGCATTCGGAGCTGCCAATAGGAGTTAGTAAGGTCGGCGCTAATAAGCAAGTCGTTCGGCTGGAAGATTTGCTCCAAATCAGTCAGCTTCTCGAATTTGAACTTGGGGCAGTATACGTACTGATTGACGTACCGCAAGTCAAGGAGGAGGCGGAATTTGCCAGGCTGCCGGGGCTTCGGTATCGCATTTAACGGGTTAACGACTCGTGGGCGCGCGCTAACCTGCCGTACGGCCCCTGCTGCCAGAAGCGCCTCGACAGATTCGGTGACGAAGGCACGCTGCTCCAGCGCCCCTTGGTGGTTTCGCATGACCTTCGGTGGCGGTGTGACACCCGCCTGTTTCCACCACAACGGGAACCCTTGCTGCACCCATTGCTTTGTCCACGAGCTGGAGCAGACCGAAAGCCACCAGCTGGCGTTCACATTGATGTTGCCGGACGCGGCAGGCGGCGCGGCGCCTTGAACGACGTCACCACCCTCCCGGGACTCGGCCCAATCTGAACGCACGTTACACAAGGGAAGCCGGCCACCAGCCGGGGCACAGTCACGTAAGGCTCACCGGGCCTTCGAAAGTTCGATCTCACCCTCCGCGAGGGGATCTGCGTCACACCGGGACGCCCTCACACACCAAGGCGGCGCACGGGCCTGCCTCCAGCCCGCCGATGGGCTACGCCGCTGCGGGGCGTTCACGTTCACGACATGGCTCCACGCGAGCCGGATCAAGTCCCCCCGGCGGGGCCGTCCACAACTCTCCCTCACGGACCGTCACTCTCACCGCGCTGCGGGCGGATTCGGGCACATGTTCGCGAAGTGCCCGAACAACTTGCACTTATAACACTGATCCGTCGGCTTAGGGACACGCGGGGGCTTGCCGCCGCCTTGACCGGCACCCGCGACCACGCCACCAAACTGCACCCCGACACGAAGGGGAGCGCCTGGTGCGGTAGCAAACCACCCTGCCCGGGGCCGAACCCGACCTGGGCCTGGCCAAAGCCGGCACCAGGCGCCACGAGCTGCCGCTGACGGAAACCCGCGCCCCCCTGCTTCTGCACCCCGGGCTTGGCACCCCTACGCTCACATTCCCTCTCCGCGGCGACTCGCTTGTGCGCGGAAAACAGCTTACTACGCTCCTCCTCGGACTTGCAGCAGTCCGGCAGATCCAACGACTCAACCGCCTCCCAGCCCACTAACATGGCCTTGCGCAGCCGCATGTTCAGGTCCGTGAGCAAGTTCTCACCGTCCGTAATGGCGTCGTTGGTTGCCTTCTCCAACTCCTCCATCTGCTCCGGCGGAGCATCGTCGCGGCGCGCCTCGCGTTCGTCCTCCAGGCTGCGGTTGACCTTCTGGAACGCGTGGTAGATTTGGTTCAGCTCACGGTTCTCACGCTTGAGCGCCTTGTGCTCCTTGCCGGCCTTGTTGACCCAGCTGTCGTTGACGTAGTCCAGGTCCTTGAATGGGCGCTCCATGACGCGACCCGACTTATCGGATACGAGAACTTTCAACGCCGGCTGCTCCATGGCCATCTCCAGCTGGGCGATATTAGCGCTGACGCTGGCCATTTGATTCTTCAAGGCGACGCAGGTGTCATACGCGGAGCTCACCGCCGCTGTGAACTTCTTTTTATCTGCACGAGCACCAGGGTCAGCCGCCAGCAGGGAGGCGGCCTTCTGGTAGTCGTCGGACCGCTCAATGGCGGTCAACTGGGCCTGAAGGTCTGTGTAGACCTTCTGTAGTTCTACCAGCTGGTCACTAAGTTTTCTCTTAGCTGGCATCATAAGTACGCCAGCGAGCATTGCCACTAGGGCGACCTCTAGGCCGAAAAGGGGCAACATGGTAACCGACTGCGCTATCTGCCGCGGGGCGGTGTAATGGGCAGAAGACGCAGCGGAAACCTGTCAGTACTGACTAAATGAACTCGCGAAATTGCTCTTTCCGTCGCGCTCAGCGCGACTTGCACTTCGCTCTCACCGGTACGGCCAGGCCGTACCGCCAACGAACAGCCGAGAACGCTCTCGGCAAATACACAGAAAACCTTGGTTTTCTTCGTTTCACTCAGAAAACCTTCAGTTACCTGCGAGATTATGACGTTCCACTTTCACAAGTGGCACGCTGCTCCCGGGGACGGTTCGCTTCAAAGGGGGGGAGTGTAAGCTTGCTTGCACGAACTTAACGCTATTTTAATAGTGTTATATTGGTCTCACGTCCTGGCGGAGGAACGAGCCAATAAAGTACCTGTTACCTTTCCGTTAGCAGTTGTACTGCGGAATGGTACGCATCTGGAGTACGCATTAAGGCGTCGCTCTACGTGGAGACGACAGAGAATTACTCTTCAATGTTCTTACACGGTATCTGTTGATACCACCTACTGTGATATGTATCTTATCTATAACACGCTATTCGGTAAACAATCTACGCTTCCGCATAATAAGAACCGAACTCTAACCCGATCCTCGGTGAGTTACCTTAGAAAGATCCTGGGAAGACTAGTAGAGTCTTACAGTGTGAAGCAGGTATGGCACCCGGTATGTCCAACTTCTTTTAGTAGAATGCGATGCCTTTGCACTGACAGTGAGATGTGAGTTCACAAACGTGTATATACAGCTCATGGGCTCGCAATTTTCAAAAGTTCAGAAATAAACTCCTACCGGCGCCGTAAAATATCAGCGTTTACATATCTAAATTTAAAAATATTTCTGGCCTCGCAAAAGAACCATGTCACAAAAAGATTGCATCGGTACGGTACGGTAGCATGTGCAGTAGGCACATGCGGGTGTGATGTCGCTGACAATGTACAGGGGGATTCAAAGCACCCCCCAGCATGCATGTTCATAAGACATGTCATCAATGAATCATCAGGCTCCCCTTTGAGTTACCTTTCTTGGTTGCACCCCTGTGCCCTTGCAATCCTGATATCACAGGCAGGATGGAGGAGATGTGCAGCATCCTTCACAATCGAAGACACCAAAAGCTGCAGTCCAAGAGTGCTCATCCAGGTGTTTCCTGTGGGGGTACCTCAGCCACAGCAGGCTGCAGAGGAGGCTGGCCAGCATGTGGCTCGCACAGTAACATTGGGGAGCATACACTATTGCCAGCCCGATGGCTTGCACTCCTTCAGGTATGTCCTGGCTTCCATCCCATGGTAATTAACAGTGTGAGCCCTGTGGGTCTGCCAATCCGGATAATGTATCACCCTGGAGGGTGGTTGTTCAAGTCGTGGTTACATACCCGGTTACATGTTGATTTCAATGTACTGCCTCAGGAGGCATTGTTATTGGGTCACCTTGAGGCATCCGGCATCCCATATGTGTTACTGTTGCCATTCCGTCAAGTGGTGATCATGTGTCATTTATATTCAACTGGGGTCTCAGCCTCCATGGTGTCCTGTGAGGCCAGTGATGATGACTCAGTGGGGCTCCATTCTGCAGCTACTTTCATTTCAGGGCGGGTGAGAGGGTGCGTGTGTTGGTAGGGGATTCATACTTGTGCAATGCCTTGCTTGGGTGGAAACCGTTTGTGGTGTATAGTGCTATTGGCCCCTTTAGTGATGACATTGCATTCCCATTCAACCAGATAGGATGTTCAGATTTTTTGTGTCAGGTAGATGAGATGACAAGTTGGTTGTGTTGTTGCTTGGGGTTTACAGTGCTGATGATGACCCATTTGTAGATGGCGACCCTTGCTTAGTACCCAAAGAGGATGTGTGTGATGCTTAGGCCATTCTGGTTTCTGGTGTTCCCTCAGGCAACACTGTGGACCCATGGATCATCCAGAGGAGCTGTCCGACAGAGCCCACTCTGGTTGGAGGACGCTGTGGTGCGGGTCATGCTGGATCTGTTTACACTGTTAGTAGAAGGGTAAGTGACATTTATAAGGGTCCCATCCAGATCCCAAAACACGAAACTCTAAAGTGTGACTAGGTAGAATACATAACACAATGATAAAAAAAACAGCAAGGCTAGGTACAACCAGGTCATGGTGCACCCAGTATACCTCTGGGCTCTATGTTCCTGGTGCATTTGTAGGGCATCACATTATGTGCATGGTATAAAGCCCTAGGCATGGTTTGCCTGGATATAACCAGGGCCATGGTGTGCAGCAAGTTATATTGTCAAAACATTTTCTGAGCTCTTTATGATGAATCAGAAGACTCCATAGGCCAAACCAACCTAGGCAACCCAAGAACCCTTCAGTTGTGGTTCTAGGGTTATAGTTGTGGTTGTAGGGTTTCGAGTTGTGTTTCTAGGGTTCAAGTTGTGGTTCTAGGTTTTCGAGTTATGCCCTAAGGGTTACAGTTAGCATTCTAGGGTTGTTATAGTTGTGGTTCTAGGGTTTCCGTTGCGGGTCTAGGGTTTCTGTTGTGGGTCTAGGATTTCTGTTGTGGTAATAGGGTTTCTGCCAGGGTTTCAGTTGTGGTTCTAGGGTTTCAAGATGTGGTTGTAGAGTTTTTCAGTTATGGTTCTAGGGTTTCAAGTTGTGGCTCTAGGGTTTTTCAGTTGTGGTTCTAGGGTTTCAAGTTGTGGTTCTAGGGTTTTTCAGTTGTGGTTGTAGGGTTTTTCAGTTGTGGTTCTAGGGTTTTTCAGTTGTGGTTCTAGGGTTTTCAGTTTGGTTTTAGGGTCTTAGGGTATTGAGGTGTTAGGGTTGTAGGGTTCCGGGGTTTTGGGGTCTTAGGGTTTCGGAGTGTTAGGGTTCTAGGGTTTCAGATGCTAAAAACGTGAATATCTCACTACCCACTGGGCCGTTTCCATTGGCTCGGGTACCATCATGACGCACTCGATGAGTACTGTCATCTAGTACCTTGGGTTTGTATGGATCCGGGTACGGCATGGGTATGGTGTTTACCTTAGCCAAATCGGCATATGTGCCACCCCCGCGCCCGCGCACCCCCCCTGCAGGAGAAGCGACCTTCCACAAAAATTGCTTTCGAGTTTTGACCCCGTTCTTTGGGGGATGGATAGCTGAGACTATGAACAAAATTGTCGTGCATCAAGTTTGAACTCTTTCCGAGTTTTGGTTGGGATTTGGGGGGGCGGCCTGTGGGGGTGCGGGTGGGGGGTGGCCTGCTGGCATGGTGTGGGCAGGGATGGACCCATTACAGGGCTGGACCATGTGAATGGTGTCGGTGCCATAAGTTATAATAATTAATATGATTATAATGAACCAACTGGGCGGCGGAACTTGTAACTTGGCTGGCCCCACATGCCTGTTTAGGCCGGCCGCCACTGGGGTACACCCATCGAACCCTGCTGGCTGCAACCCAGTCCCAGGCACAGCTTTCCCATGTGCAGATGGGCTATGCACTGATAGTAGAGGGGGTTTTGCGTGAAATCCTGTCATCGACTTAGGGTCTTAGGGTATTGAGGTGTTAGGGTTGTAGGGTTCCGGGGTTTTGGGGTCTTAGGGTTTCGGAGTGTTAGGGTTCTAGGGTTTCAGATGCTAAAAACGTGAATATCTCACTACCCACTGGGCCGTTTCCATTGGCTCGGGTACCATCATGACGCACTCGATGAGTACTGTCATCTAGTACCTTGGGTTTGTATGGATCCGGGTACGGCATGGGTATGGTGTTTACCTTAGCCAAATCGGCATATGTGCCACCCCCGCGCCCGCGCACCCCCCCTGCAGGAGAAGCGACCTTCCACAAAAATTGCTTTCGAGTTTTGACCCCGTTCTTTGGGGGATGGATAGCTGAGACTATGAACAAAATTGTCGTGCATCAAGTTTGAACTCTTTCCGAGTTTTGGTTGGGATTTGGGGGGGCGGCCTGTGGGGGTGCGGGTGGGGGGTGGCCTGCTGGCATGGTGTGGGCAGGGATGGACCCATTACAGGGCTGGACCATGTGAATGGTGTCGGTGCCATAAGTTATAATAATTAATATGATTATAATGAACCAACTGGGCGGCGGAACTTGTAACTTGGCTGGCCCCACATGCCTGTTTAGGCCGGCCGCCACTGGGGTACACCCATCGAACCCTGCTGGCTGCAACCCAGTCCCAGGCACAGCTTTCCCATGTGCAGATGGGCTATGCACTGATAGTAGAGGGGGTTTTGCGTGAAATCCTGTCATCGACTTAAAAAATTGCTTTCGAGTTTTGACCCCGTTCTTTGGGGGATGGATAGCTGAGACTATGAACAAAATTGTCGTGCATCAAGTTTGAACTCTTTCCGAGTTTTGGTTGGGATTTGGGGGGGCGGCCTGTGGGGGTGCGGGTGGGGGGTGGCCTGCTGGCATGGTGTGGGCAGGGATGGACCCATTACAGGGCTGGACCATGTGAATGGTGTCGGTGCCATAAGTTATAATAATTAATATGATTATAATGAACCAACTGGGCGGCGGAACTTGTAACTTGGCTGGCCCCACATGCCTGTTTAGGCCGGCCGCCACTGGGGTACACCCATCGAACCCTGCTGGCTGCAACCCAGTCCCAGGCACAGCTTTCCCATGTGCAGATGGGCTATGCACTGATAGTAGAGGGGGTTTTGCGTGAAATCCTGTCATCGACTTAAAAAATTGCTTTCGAGTTTTGACCCCGTTCTTTGGGGGATGGATAGCTGAGACTATGAACAAAATTGTCGTGCATCAAGTTTGAACTCTTTCCGAGTTTTGGTTGGGATTTGGGGGGGCGGCCTGTGGGGGTGCGGGTGGGGGGTGGCCTGCTGGCATGGTGTGGGCAGGGATGGACCCATTACAGGGCTGGACCATGTGAATGGTGTCGGTGCCATAAGTTATAATAATTAATATGATTATAATGAACCAACTGGGCGGCGGAACTTGTAACTTGGCTGGCCCCACATGCCTGTTTAGGCCGGCCGCCACTGGGGTACACCCATCGAACCCTGCTGGCTGCAACCCAGTCCCAGGCACAGCTTTCCCATGTGCAGATGGGCTATGCACTGATAGTAGAGGGGGTTTTGCGTGAAATCCTGTCATCGACTTAGGGTCTTAGGGTATTGAGGTGTTAGGGTTGTAGGGTTCCGGGGTTTTGGGGTCTTAGGGTTTCGGAGTGTTAGGGTTCTAGGGTTTCAGATGCTAAAAACGTGAATATCTCACTACCCACTGGGCCGTTTCCATTGGCTCGGGTACCATCATGACGCACTCGATGAGTACTGTCATCTAGTACCTTGGGTTTGTATGGATCCGGGTACGGCATGGGTATGGTGTTTACCTTAGCCAAATCGGCATATGTGCCACCCCCGCGCCCGCGCACCCCCCCTGCAGGAGAAGCGACCTTCCACAAAAATTGCTTTCGAGTTTTGACCCCGTTCTTTGGGGGATGGATAGCTGAGACTATGAACAAAATTGTCGTGCATCAAGTTTGAACTCTTTCCGAGTTTTGGTTGGGATTTGGGGGGGCGGCCTGTGGGGGTGCGGGTGGGGGGTGGCCTGCTGGCATGGTGTGGGCAGGGATGGACCCATTACAGGGCTGGACCATGTGAATGGTGTCGGTGCCATAAGTTATAATAATTAATATGATTATAATGAACCAACTGGGCGGCGGAACTTGTAACTTGGCTGGCCCCACATGCCTGTTTAGGCCGGCCGCCACTGGGGTACACCCATCGAACCCTGCTGGCTGCAACCCAGTCCCAGGCACAGCTTTCCCATGTGCAGATGGGCTATGCACTGATAGTAGAGGGGGTTTTGCGTGAAATCCTGTCATCGACTTAGGGTCTTAGGGTATTGAGGTGTTAGGGTTGTAGGGTTCCGGGGTTTTGGGGTCTTAGGGTTTCGGAGTGTTAGGGTTCTAGGGTTTCAGATGCTAAAAACGTGAATATCTCACTACCCACTGGGCCGTTTCCATTGGCTCGGGTACCATCATGACGCACTCGATGAGTACTGTCATCTAGTACCTTGGGTTTGTATGGATCCGGGTACGGCATGGGTATGGTGTTTACCTTAGCCAAATCGGCATATGTGCCACCCCCGCGCCCGCGCACCCCCCCTGCAGGAGAAGCGACCTTCCACAAAAATTGCTTTCGAGTTTTGACCCCGTTCTTTGGGGGATGGATAGCTGAGACTATGAACAAAATTGTCGTGCATCAAGTTTGAACTCTTTCCGAGTTTTGGTTGGGATTTGGGGGGGCGGCCTGTGGGGGTGCGGGTGGGGGGTGGCCTGCTGGCATGGTGTGGGCAGGGATGGACCCATTACAGGGCTGGACCATGTGAATGGTGTCGGTGCCATAAGTTATAATAATTAATATGATTATAATGAACCAACTGGGCGGCGGAACTTGTAACTTGGCTGGCCCCACATGCCTGTTTAGGCCGGCCGCCACTGGGGTACACCCATCGAACCCTGCTGGCTGCAACCCAGTCCCAGGCACAGCTTTCCCATGTGCAGATGGGCTATGCACTGATAGTAGAGGGGGTTTTGCGTGAAATCCTGTCATCGACTTAGGGTCTTAGGGTATTGAGGTGTTAGGGTTGTAGGGTTCCGGGGTTTTGGGGTCTTAGGGTTTCGGAGTGTTAGGGTTCTAGGGTTTCAGATGCTAAAAACGTGAATATCTCACTACCCACTGGGCCGTTTCCATTGGCTCGGGTACCATCATGACGCACTCGATGAGTACTGTCATCTAGTACCTTGGGTTTGTATGGATCCGGGTACGGCATGGGTATGGTGTTTACCTTAGCCAAATCGGCATATGTGCCACCCCCGCGCCCGCGCACCCCCCCTGCAGGAGAAGCGACCTTCCACAAAAATTGCTTTCGAGTTTTGACCCCGTTCTTTGGGGGATGGATAGCTGAGACTATGAACAAAATTGTCGTGCATCAAGTTTGAACTCTTTCCGAGTTTTGGTTGGGATTTGGGGGGGCGGCCTGTGGGGGTGCGGGTGGGGGGTGGCCTGCTGGCATGGTGTGGGCAGGGATGGACCCATTACAGGGCTGGACCATGTGAATGGTGTCGGTGCCATAAGTTATAATAATTAATATGATTATAATGAACCAACTGGGCGGCGGAACTTGTAACTTGGCTGGCCCCACATGCCTGTTTAGGCCGGCCGCCACTGGGGTACACCCATCGAACCCTGCTGGCTGCAACCCAGTCCCAGGCACAGCTTTCCCATGTGCAGATGGGCTATGCACTGATAGTAGAGGGGGTTTTGCGTGAAATCCTGTCATCGACTTAGGGTCTTAGGGTATTGAGGTGTTAGGGTTGTAGGGTTCCGGGGTTTTGGGGTCTTAGGGTTTCGGAGTGTTAGGGTTCTAGGGTTTCAGATGCTAAAAACGTGAATATCTCACTACCCACTGGGCCGTTTCCATTGGCTCGGGTACCATCATGACGCACTCGATGAGTACTGTCATCTAGTACCTTGGGTTTGTATGGATCCGGGTACGGCATGGGTATGGTGTTTACCTTAGCCAAATCGGCATATGTGCCACCCCCGCGCCCGCGCACCCCCCCTGCAGGAGAAGCGACCTTCCACAAAAATTGCTTTCGAGTTTTGACCCCGTTCTTTGGGGGATGGATAGCTGAGACTATGAACAAAATTGTCGTGCATCAAGTTTGAACTCTTTCCGAGTTTTGGTTGGGATTTGGGGGGGCGGCCTGTGGGGGTGCGGGTGGGGGGTGGCCTGCTGGCATGGTGTGGGCAGGGATGGACCCATTACAGGGCTGGACCATGTGAATGGTGTCGGTGCCATAAGTTATAATAATTAATATGATTATAATGAACCAACTGGGCGGCGGAACTTGTAACTTGGCTGGCCCCACATGCCTGTTTAGGCCGGCCGCCACTGGGGTACACCCATCGAACCCTGCTGGCTGCAACCCAGTCCCAGGCACAGCTTTCCCATGTGCAGATGGGCTATGCACTGATAGTAGAGGGGGTTTTGCGTGAAATCCTGTCATCGACTTAGGGTCTTAGGGTATTGAGGTGTTAGGGTTGTAGGGTTCCGGGGTTTTGGGGTCTTAGGGTTTCGGAGTGTTAGGGTTCTAGGGTTTCAGATGCTAAAAACGTGAATATCTCACTACCCACTGGGCCGTTTCCATTGGCTCGGGTACCATCATGACGCACTCGATGAGTACTGTCATCTAGTACCTTGGGTTTGTATGGATCCGGGTACGGCATGGGTATGGTGTTTACCTTAGCCAAATCGGCATATGTGCCACCCCCGCGCCCGCGCACCCCCCCTGCAGGAGAAGCGACCTTCCACAAAAATTGCTTTCGAGTTTTGACCCCGTTCTTTGGGGGATGGATAGCTGAGACTATGAACAAAATTGTCGTGCATCAAGTTTGAACTCTTTCCGAGTTTTGGTTGGGATTTGGGGGGGCGGCCTGTGGGGGTGCGGGTGGGGGGTGGCCTGCTGGCATGGTGTGGGCAGGGATGGACCCATTACAGGGCTGGACCATGTGAATGGTGTCGGTGCCATAAGTTATAATAATTAATATGATTATAATGAACCAACTGGGCGGCGGAACTTGTAACTTGGCTGGCCCCACATGCCTGTTTAGGCCGGCCGCCACTGGGGTACACCCATCGAACCCTGCTGGCTGCAACCCAGTCCCAGGCACAGCTTTCCCATGTGCAGATGGGCTATGCACTGATAGTAGAGGGGGTTTTGCGTGAAATCCTGTCATCGACTTAGGGTCTTAGGGTATTGAGGTGTTAGGGTTGTAGGGTTCCGGGGTTTTGGGGTCTTAGGGTTTCGGAGTGTTAGGGTTCTAGGGTTTCAGATGCTAAAAACGTGAATATCTCACTACCCACTGGGCCGTTTCCATTGGCTCGGGTACCATCATGACGCACTCGATGAGTACTGTCATCTAGTACCTTGGGTTTGTATGGATCCGGGTACGGCATGGGTATGGTGTTTACCTTAGCCAAATCGGCATATGTGCCACCCCCGCGCCCGCGCACCCCCCCTGCAGGAGAAGCGACCTTCCACAAAAATTGCTTTCGAGTTTTGACCCCGTTCTTTGGGGGATGGATAGCTGAGACTATGAACAAAATTGTCGTGCATCAAGTTTGAACTCTTTCCGAGTTTTGGTTGGGATTTGGGGGGGCGGCCTGTGGGGGTGCGGGTGGGGGGTGGCCTGCTGGCATGGTGTGGGCAGGGATGGACCCATTACAGGGCTGGACCATGTGAATGGTGTCGGTGCCATAAGTTATAATAATTAATATGATTATAATGAACCAACTGGGCGGCGGAACTTGTAACTTGGCTGGCCCCACATGCCTGTTTAGGCCGGCCGCCACTGGGGTACACCCATCGAACCCTGCTGGCTGCAACCCAGTCCCAGGCACAGCTTTCCCATGTGCAGATGGGCTATGCACTGATAGTAGAGGGGGTTTTGCGTGAAATCCTGTCATCGACTTAGGGTCTTAGGGTATTGAGGTGTTAGGGTTGTAGGGTTCCGGGGTTTTGGGGTCTTAGGGTTTCGGAGTGTTAGGGTTCTAGGGTTTCAGATGCTAAAAACGTGAATATCTCACTACCCACTGGGCCGTTTCCATTGGCTCGGGTACCATCATGACGCACTCGATGAGTACTGTCATCTAGTACCTTGGGTTTGTATGGATCCGGGTACGGCATGGGTATGGTGTTTACCTTAGCCAAATCGGCATATGTGCCACCCCCGCGCCCGCGCACCCCCCCTGCAGGAGAAGCGACCTTCCACAAAAATTGCTTTCGAGTTTTGACCCCGTTCTTTGGGGGATGGATAGCTGAGACTATGAACAAAATTGTCGTGCATCAAGTTTGAACTCTTTCCGAGTTTTGGTTGGGATTTGGGGGGGCGGCCTGTGGGGGTGCGGGTGGGGGGTGGCCTGCTGGCATGGTGTGGGCAGGGATGGACCCATTACAGGGCTGGACCATGTGAATGGTGTCGGTGCCATAAGTTATAATAATTAATATGATTATAATGAACCAACTGGGCGGCGGAACTTGTAACTTGGCTGGCCCCACATGCCTGTTTAGGCCGGCCGCCACTGGGGTACACCCATCGAACCCTGCTGGCTGCAACCCAGTCCCAGGCACAGCTTTCCCATGTGCAGATGGGCTATGCACTGATAGTAGAGGGGGTTTTGCGTGAAATCCTGTCATCGACTTAGGGTCTTAGGGTATTGAGGTGTTAGGGTTGTAGGGTTCCGGGGTTTTGGGGTCTTAGGGTTTCGGAGTGTTAGGGTTCTAGGGTTTCAGATGCTAAAAACGTGAATATCTCACTACCCACTGGGCCGTTTCCATTGGCTCGGGTACCATCATGACGCACTCGATGAGTACTGTCATCTAGTACCTTGGGTTTGTATGGATCCGGGTACGGCATGGGTATGGTGTTTACCTTAGCCAAATCGGCATATGTGCCACCCCCGCGCCCGCGCACCCCCCCTGCAGGAGAAGCGACCTTCCACAAAAATTGCTTTCGAGTTTTGACCCCGTTCTTTGGGGGATGGATAGCTGAGACTATGAACAAAATTGTCGTGCATCAAGTTTGAACTCTTTCCGAGTTTTGGTTGGGATTTGGGGGGGCGGCCTGTGGGGGTGCGGGTGGGGGGTGGCCTGCTGGCATGGTGTGGGCAGGGATGGACCCATTACAGGGCTGGACCATGTGAATGGTGTCGGTGCCATAAGTTATAATAATTAATATGATTATAATGAACCAACTGGGCGGCGGAACTTGTAACTTGGCTGGCCCCACATGCCTGTTTAGGCCGGCCGCCACTGGGGTACACCCATCGAACCCTGCTGGCTGCAACCCAGTCCCAGGCACAGCTTTCCCATGTGCAGATGGGCTATGCACTGATAGTAGAGGGGGTTTTGCGTGAAATCCTGTCATCGACTTAAAAAATTGCTTTCGAGTTTTGACCCCGTTCTTTGGGGGATGGATAGCTGAGACTATGAACAAAATTGTCGTGCATCAAGTTTGAACTCTTTCCGAGTTTTGGTTGGGATTTGGGGGGGCGGCCTGTGGGGGTGCGGGTGGGGGGTGGCCTGCTGGCATGGTGTGGGCAGGGATGGACCCATTACAGGGCTGGACCATGTGAATGGTGTCGGTGCCATAAGTTATAATAATTAATATGATTATAATGAACCAACTGGGCGGCGGAACTTGTAACTTGGCTGGCCCCACATGCCTGTTTAGGCCGGCCGCCACTGGGGTACACCCATCGAACCCTGCTGGCTGCAACCCAGTCCCAGGCACAGCTTTCCCATGTGCAGATGGGCTATGCACTGATAGTAGAGGGGGTTTTGCGTGAAATCCTGTCATCGACTTAAAAAATTGCTTTCGAGTTTTGACCCCGTTCTTTGGGGGATGGATAGCTGAGACTATGAACAAAATTGTCGTGCATCAAGTTTGAACTCTTTCCGAGTTTTGGTTGGGATTTGGGGGGGCGGCCTGTGGGGGTGCGGGTGGGGGGTGGCCTGCTGGCATGGTGTGGGCAGGGATGGACCCATTACAGGGCTGGACCATGTGAATGGTGTCGGTGCCATAAGTTATAATAATTAATATGATTATAATGAACCAACTGGGCGGCGGAACTTGTAACTTGGCTGGCCCCACATGCCTGTTTAGGCCGGCCGCCACTGGGGTACACCCATCGAACCCTGCTGGCTGCAACCCAGTCCCAGGCACAGCTTTCCCATGTGCAGATGGGCTATGCACTGATAGTAGAGGGGGTTTTGCGTGAAATCCTGTCATCGACTTAAAAAATTGCTTTCGAGTTTTGACCCCGTTCTTTGGGGGATGGATAGCTGAGACTATGAACAAAATTGTCGTGCATCAAGTTTGAACTCTTTCCGAGTTTTGGTTGGGATTTGGGGGGGCGGCCTGTGGGGGTGCGGGTGGGGGGTGGCCTGCTGGCATGGTGTGGGCAGGGATGGACCCATTACAGGGCTGGACCATGTGAATGGTGTCGGTGCCATAAGTTATAATAATTAATATGATTATAATGAACCAACTGGGCGGCGGAACTTGTAACTTGGCTGGCCCCACATGCCTGTTTAGGCCGGCCGCCACTGGGGTACACCCATCGAACCCTGCTGGCTGCAACCCAGTCCCAGGCACAGCTTTCCCATGTGCAGATGGGCTATGCACTGATAGTAGAGGGGGTTTTGCGTGAAATCCTGTCATCGACTTAAAAAATTGCTTTCGAGTTTTGACCCCGTTCTTTGGGGGATGGATAGCTGAGACTATGAACAAAATTGTCGTGCATCAAGTTTGAACTCTTTCCGAGTTTTGGTTGGGATTTGGGGGGGCGGCCTGTGGGGGTGCGGGTGGGGGGTGGCCTGCTGGCATGGTGTGGGCAGGGATGGACCCATTACAGGGCTGGACCATGTGAATGGTGTCGGTGCCATAAGTTATAATAATTAATATGATTATAATGAACCAACTGGGCGGCGGAACTTGTAACTTGGCTGGCCCCACATGCCTGTTTAGGCCGGCCGCCACTGGGGTACACCCATCGAACCCTGCTGGCTGCAACCCAGTCCCAGGCACAGCTTTCCCATGTGCAGATGGGCTATGCACTGATAGTAGAGGGGGTTTTGCGTGAAATCCTGTCATCGACTTAAAAAATTGCTTTCGAGTTTTGACCCCGTTCTTTGGGGGATGGATAGCTGAGACTATGAACAAAATTGTCGTGCATCAAGTTTGAACTCTTTCCGAGTTTTGGTTGGGATTTGGGGGGGCGGCCTGTGGGGGTGCGGGTGGGGGGTGGCCTGCTGGCATGGTGTGGGCAGGGATGGACCCATTACAGGGCTGGACCATGTGAATGGTGTCGGTGCCATAAGTTATAATAATTAATATGATTATAATGAACCAACTGGGCGGCGGAACTTGTAACTTGGCTGGCCCCACATGCCTGTTTAGGCCGGCCGCCACTGGGGTACACCCATCGAACCCTGCTGGCTGCAACCCAGTCCCAGGCACAGCTTTCCCATGTGCAGATGGGCTATGCACTGATAGTAGAGGGGGTTTTGCGTGAAATCCTGTCATCGACTTAAAAAATTGCTTTCGAGTTTTGACCCCGTTCTTTGGGGGATGGATAGCTGAGACTATGAACAAAATTGTCGTGCATCAAGTTTGAACTCTTTCCGAGTTTTGGTTGGGATTTGGGGGGGCGGCCTGTGGGGGTGCGGGTGGGGGGTGGCCTGCTGGCATGGTGTGGGCAGGGATGGACCCATTACAGGGCTGGACCATGTGAATGGTGTCGGTGCCATAAGTTATAATAATTAATATGATTATAATGAACCAACTGGGCGGCGGAACTTGTAACTTGGCTGGCCCCACATGCCTGTTTAGGCCGGCCGCCACTGGGGTACACCCATCGAACCCTGCTGGCTGCAACCCAGTCCCAGGCACAGCTTTCCCATGTGCAGATGGGCTATGCACTGATAGTAGAGGGGGTTTTGCGTGAAATCCTGTCATCGACTTAAAAAATTGCTTTCGAGTTTTGACCCCGTTCTTTGGGGGATGGATAGCTGAGACTATGAACAAAATTGTCGTGCATCAAGTTTGAACTCTTTCCGAGTTTTGGTTGGGATTTGGGGGGGCGGCCTGTGGGGGTGCGGGTGGGGGGTGGCCTGCTGGCATGGTGTGGGCAGGGATGGACCCATTACAGGGCTGGACCATGTGAATGGTGTCGGTGCCATAAGTTATAATAATTAATATGATTATAATGAACCAACTGGGCGGCGGAACTTGTAACTTGGCTGGCCCCACATGCCTGTTTAGGCCGGCCGCCACTGGGGTACACCCATCGAACCCTGCTGGCTGCAACCCAGTCCCAGGCACAGCTTTCCCATGTGCAGATGGGCTATGCACTGATAGTAGAGGGGGTTTTGCGTGAAATCCTGTCATCGACTTAAAAAATTGCTTTCGAGTTTTGACCCCGTTCTTTGGGGGATGGATAGCTGAGACTATGAACAAAATTGTCGTGCATCAAGTTTGAACTCTTTCCGAGTTTTGGTTGGGATTTGGGGGGGCGGCCTGTGGGGGTGCGGGTGGGGGGTGGCCTGCTGGCATGGTGTGGGCAGGGATGGACCCATTACAGGGCTGGACCATGTGAATGGTGTCGGTGCCATAAGTTATAATAATTAATATGATTATAATGAACCAACTGGGCGGCGGAACTTGTAACTTGGCTGGCCCCACATGCCTGTTTAGGCCGGCCGCCACTGGGGTACACCCATCGAACCCTGCTGGCTGCAACCCAGTCCCAGGCACAGCTTTCCCATGTGCAGATGGGCTATGCACTGATAGTAGAGGGGGTTTTGCGTGAAATCCTGTCATCGACTTAAAAAATTGCTTTCGAGTTTTGACCCCGTTCTTTGGGGGATGGATAGCTGAGACTATGAACAAAATTGTCGTGCATCAAGTTTGAACTCTTTCCGAGTTTTGGTTGGGATTTGGGGGGGCGGCCTGTGGGGGTGCGGGTGGGGGGTGGCCTGCTGGCATGGTGTGGGCAGGGATGGACCCATTACAGGGCTGGACCATGTGAATGGTGTCGGTGCCATAAGTTATAATAATTAATATGATTATAATGAACCAACTGGGCGGCGGAACTTGTAACTTGGCTGGCCCCACATGCCTGTTTAGGCCGGCCGCCACTGGGGTACACCCATCGAACCCTGCTGGCTGCAACCCAGTCCCAGGCACAGCTTTCCCATGTGCAGATGGGCTATGCACTGATAGTAGAGGGGGTTTTGCGTGAAATCCTGTCATCGACTTAAAAAATTGCTTTCGAGTTTTGACCCCGTTCTTTGGGGGATGGATAGCTGAGACTATGAACAAAATTGTCGTGCATCAAGTTTGAACTCTTTCCGAGTTTTGGTTGGGATTTGGGGGGGCGGCCTGTGGGGGTGCGGGTGGGGGGTGGCCTGCTGGCATGGTGTGGGCAGGGATGGACCCATTACAGGGCTGGACCATGTGAATGGTGTCGGTGCCATAAGTTATAATAATTAATATGATTATAATGAACCAACTGGGCGGCGGAACTTGTAACTTGGCTGGCCCCACATGCCTGTTTAGGCCGGCCGCCACTGGGGTACACCCATCGAACCCTGCTGGCTGCAACCCAGTCCCAGGCACAGCTTTCCCATGTGCAGATGGGCTATGCACTGATAGTAGAGGGGGTTTTGCGTGAAATCCTGTCATCGACTTAAAAAATTGCTTTCGAGTTTTGACCCCGTTCTTTGGGGGATGGATAGCTGAGACTATGAACAAAATTGTCGTGCATCAAGTTTGAACTCTTTCCGAGTTTTGGTTGGGATTTGGGGGGGCGGCCTGTGGGGGTGCGGGTGGGGGGTGGCCTGCTGGCATGGTGTGGGCAGGGATGGACCCATTACAGGGCTGGACCATGTGAATGGTGTCGGTGCCATAAGTTATAATAATTAATATGATTATAATGAACCAACTGGGCGGCGGAACTTGTAACTTGGCTGGCCCCACATGCCTGTTTAGGCCGGCCGCCACTGGGGTACACCCATCGAACCCTGCTGGCTGCAACCCAGTCCCAGGCACAGCTTTCCCATGTGCAGATGGGCTATGCACTGATAGTAGAGGGGGTTTTGCGTGAAATCCTGTCATCGACGTTAAAAATTGCTTTCGAGTTTTGACCCCGTTCTTTGGGGGATGGATAGCTGAGACTATGAACAAAATTGTCGTGCATCAAGTTTGAACTCTTTCCGAGTTTTGGTTGGGATTTGGGGGGGCGGCCTGTGGGGGTGCGGGTGGGGGGTGGCCTGCTGGCATGGTGTGGGCAGGGATGGACCCATTACAGGGCTGGACCATGTGAATGGTGTCGGTGCCATAAGTTATAATAATTAATATGATTATAATGAACCAACTGGGCGGCGGAACTTGTAACTTGGCTGGCCCCACATGCCTGTTTAGGCCGGCCGCCACTGGGGTACACCCATCGAACCCTGCTGGCTGCAACCCAGTCCCAGGCACAGCTTTCCCATGTGCAGATGGGCTATGCACTGATAGTAGAGGGGGTTTTGCGTGAAATCCTGTCATCGACTTAAAAAATTGCTTTCGAGTTTTGACCCCGTTCTTTGGGGGATGGATAGCTGAGACTATGAACAAAATTGTCGTGCATCAAGTTTGAACTCTTTCCGAGTTTTGGTTGGGATTTGGGGGGGCGGCCTGTGGGGGTGCGGGTGGGGGGTGGCCTGCTGGCATGGTGTGGGCAGGGATGGACCCATTACAGGGCTGGACCATGTGAATGGTGTCGGTGCCATAAGTTATAATAATTAATATGATTATAATGAACCAACTGGGCGGCGGAACTTGTAACTTGGCTGGCCCCACATGCCTGTTTAGGCCGGCCGCCACTGGGGTACACCCATCGAACCCTGCTGGCTGCAACCCAGTCCCAGGCACAGCTTTCCCATGTGCAGATGGGCTATGCCCCCCCCCCCCCCCCCCCCTTGCGTGAAATCCTGTCATCGACTTAAAAAATTGCTTTCGAGTTTTGACCCCGTTCTTTGGGGGATGGATAGCTGAGACTATGAACAAAATTGTCGTGCATCAAGTTTGAACTCTTTCCGAGTTTTGGTTGGGATTTGGGGGGGCGGCCTGTGGGGGTGCGGGTGGGGGGTGGCCTGCTGGCATGGTGTGGGCAGGGATGGACCCATTACAGGGCTGGACCATGTGAATGGTGTCGGTGCCATAAGTTATAATAATTAATATGATTATAATGAACCAACTGGGCGGCGGAACTTGTAACTTGGCTGGCCCCACATGCCTGTTTAGGCCGGCCGCCACTGGGGTACACCCATCGAACCCTGCTGGCTGCAACCCAGTCCCAGGCACAGCTTTCCCATGTGCAGATGGGCTATGCACTGATAGTAGAGGGGGTTTTGCGTGAAATCCTGTCATCGACTTAAAAAATTGCTTTCGAGTTTTGACCCCGTTCTTTGGGGGATGGATAGCTGAGACTATGAACAAAATTGTCGTGCATCAAGTTTGAACTCTTTCCGAGTTTTGGTTGGGATTTGGGGGGGCGGCCTGTGGGGGTGCGGGTGGGGGGTGGCCTGCTGGCATGGTGTGGGCAGGGATGGACCCATTACAGGGCTGGACCATGTGAATGGTGTCGGTGCCATAAGTTATAATAATTAATATGATTATAATGAACCAACTGGGCGGCGGAACTTGTAACTTGGCTGGCCCCACATGCCTGTTTAGGCCGGCCGCCACTGGGGTACACCCATCGAACCCTGCTGGCTGCAACCCAGTCCCAGGCACAGCTTTCCCATGTGCAGATGGGCTATGCACTGATAGTAGAGGGGGTTTTGCGTGAAATCCTGTCATCGACTTAAAAAATTGCTTTCGAGTTTTGACCCCGTTCTTTGGGGGATGGATAGCTGAGACTATGAACAAAATTGTCGTGCATCAAGTTTGAACTCTTTCCGAGTTTTGGTTGGGATTTGGGGGGGCGGCCTGTGGGGGTGCGGGTGGGGGGTGGCCTGCTGGCATGGTGTGGGCAGGGATGGACCCATTACAGGGCTGGACCATGTGAATGGTGTCGGTGCCATAAGTTATAATAATTAATATGATTATAATGAACCAACTGGGCGGCGGAACTTGTAACTTGGCTGGCCCCACATGCCTGTTTAGGCCGGCCGCCACTGGGGTACACCCATCGAACCCTGCTGGCTGCAACCCAGTCCCAGGCACAGCTTTCCCATGTGCAGATGGGCTATGCACTGATAGTAGAGGGGGTTTTGCGTGAAATCCTGTCATCGACTTAAAAAATTGCTTTCGAGTTTTGACCCCGTTCTTTGGGGGATGGATAGCTGAGACTATGAACAAAATTGTCGTGCATCAAGTTTGAACTCTTTCCGAGTTTTGGTTGGGATTTGGGGGGGCGGCCTGTGGGGGTGCGGGTGGGGGGTGGCCTGCTGGCATGGTGTGGGCAGGGATGGACCCATTACAGGGCTGGACCATGTGAATGGTGTCGGTGCCATAAGTTATAATAATTAATATGATTATAATGAACCAACTGGGCGGCGGAACTTGTAACTTGGCTGGCCCCACATGCCTGTTTAGGCCGGCCGCCACTGGGGTACACCCATCGAACCCTGCTGGCTGCAACCCAGTCCCAGGCACAGCTTTCCCATGTGCAGATGGGCTATGCACTGATAGTAGAGGGGGTTTTGCGTGAAATCCTGTCATCGACTTAAAAAATTGCTTTCGAGTTTTGACCCCGTTCTTTGGGGGATGGATAGCTGAGACTATGAACAAAATTGTCGTGCATCAAGTTTGAACTCTTTCCGAGTTTTGGTTGGGATTTGGGGGGGCGGCCTGTGGGGGTGCGGGTGGGGGGTGGCCTGCTGGCATGGTGTGGGCAGGGATGGACCCATTACAGGGCTGGACCATGTGAATGGTGTCGGTGCCATAAGTTATAATAATTAATATGATTATAATGAACCAACTGGGCGGCGGAACTTGTAACTTGGCTGGCCCCACATGCCTGTTTAGGCCGGCCGCCACTGGGGTACACCCATCGAACCCTGCTGGCTGCAACCCAGTCCCAGGCACAGCTTTCCCATGTGCAGATGGGCTATGCACTGATAGTAGAGGGGGTTTTGCGTGAAATCCTGTCATCGACTTAAAAAATTGCTTTCGAGTTTTGACCCCGTTCTTTGGGGGATGGATAGCTGAGACTATGAACAAAATTGTCGTGCATCAAGTTTGAACTCTTTCCGAGTTTTGGTTGGGATTTGGGGGGGCGGCCTGTGGGGGTGCGGGTGGGGGGTGGCCTGCTGGCATGGTGTGGGCAGGGATGGACCCATTACAGGGCTGGACCATGTGAATGGTGTCGGTGCCATAAGTTATAATAATTAATATGATTATAATGAACCAACTGGGCGGCGGAACTTGTAACTTGGCTGGCCCCACATGCCTGTTTAGGCCGGCCGCCACTGGGGTACACCCATCGAACCCTGCTGGCTGCAACCCAGTCCCAGGCACAGCTTTCCCATGTGCAGATGGGCTATGCACTGATAGTAGAGGGGGTTTTGCGTGAAATCCTGTCATCGACTTAAAAAATTGCTTTCGAGTTTTGACCCCGTTCTTTGGGGGATGGATAGCTGAGACTATGAACAAAATTGTCGTGCATCAAGTTTGAACTCTTTCCGAGTTTTGGTTGGGATTTGGGGGGGCGGCCTGTGGGGGTGCGGGTGGGGGGTGGCCTGCTGGCATGGTGTGGGCAGGGATGGACCCATTACAGGGCTGGACCATGTGAATGGTGTCGGTGCCATAAGTTATAATAATTAATATGATTATAATGAACCAACTGGGCGGCGGAACTTGTAACTTGGCTGGCCCCACATGCCTGTTTAGGCCGGCCGCCACTGGGGTACACCCATCGAACCCTGCTGGCTGCAACCCAGTCCCAGGCACAGCTTTCCCATGTGCAGATGGGCTATGCACTGATAGTAGAGGGGGTTTTGCGTGAAATCCTGTCATCGACTTAAAAAATTGCTTTCGAGTTTTGACCCCGTTCTTTGGGGGATGGATAGCTGAGACTATGAACAAAATTGTCGTGCATCAAGTTTGAACTCTTTCCGAGTTTTGGTTGGGATTTGGGGGGGCGGCCTGTGGGGGTGCGGGTGGGGGGTGGCCTGCTGGCATGGTGTGGGCAGGGATGGACCCATTACAGGGCTGGACCATGTGAATGGTGTCGGTGCCATAAGTTATAATAATTAATATGATTATAATGAACCAACTGGGCGGCGGAACTTGTAACTTGGCTGGCCCCACATGCCTGTTTAGGCCGGCCGCCACTGGGGTACACCCATCGAACCCTGCTGGCTGCAACCCAGTCCCAGGCACAGCTTTCCCATGTGCAGATGGGCTATGCACTGATAGTAGAGGGGGTTTTGCGTGAAATCCTGTCATCGACTTAAAAAATTGCTTTCGAGTTTTGACCCCGTTCTTTGGGGGATGGATAGCTGAGACTATGAACAAAATTGTCGTGCATCAAGTTTGAACTCTTTCCGAGTTTTGGTTGGGATTTGGGGGGGCGGCCTGTGGGGGTGCGGGTGGGGGGTGGCCTGCTGGCATGGTGTGGGCAGGGATGGACCCATTACAGGGCTGGACCATGTGAATGGTGTCGGTGCCATAAGTTATAATAATTAATATGATTATAATGAACCAACTGGGCGGCGGAACTTGTAACTTGGCTGGCCCCACATGCCTGTTTAGGCCGGCCGCCACTGGGGTACACCCATCGAACCCTGCTGGCTGCAACCCAGTCCCAGGCACAGCTTTCCCATGTGCAGATGGGCTATGCACTGATAGTAGAGGGGGTTTTGCGTGAAATCCTGTCATCGACTTAAAAAATTGCTTTCGAGTTTTGACCCCGTTCTTTGGGGGATGGATAGCTGAGACTATGAACAAAATTGTCGTGCATCAAGTTTGAACTCTTTCCGAGTTTTGGTTGGGATTTGGGGGGGCGGCCTGTGGGGGTGCGGGTGGGGGGTGGCCTGCTGGCATGGTGTGGGCAGGGATGGACCCATTACAGGGCTGGACCATGTGAATGGTGTCGGTGCCATAAGTTATAATAATTAATATGATTATAATGAACCAACTGGGCGGCGGAACTTGTAACTTGGCTGGCCCCACATGCCTGTTTAGGCCGGCCGCCACTGGGGTACACCCATCGAACCCTGCTGGCTGCAACCCAGTCCCAGGCACAGCTTTCCCATGTGCAGATGGGCTATGCACTGATAGTAGAGGGGGTTTTGCGTGAAATCCTGTCATCGACTTAAAAAATTGCTTTCGAGTTTTGACCCCGTTCTTTGGGGGATGGATAGCTGAGACTATGAACAAAATTGTCGTGCATCAAGTTTGAACTCTTTCCGAGTTTTGGTTGGGATTTGGGGGGGCGGCCTGTGGGGGTGCGGGTGGGGGGTGGCCTGCTGGCATGGTGTGGGCAGGGATGGACCCATTACAGGGCTGGACCATGTGAATGGTGTCGGTGCCATAAGTTATAATAATTAATATGATTATAATGAACCAACTGGGCGGCGGAACTTGTAACTTGGCTGGCCCCACATGCCTGTTTAGGCCGGCCGCCACTGGGGTACACCCATCGAACCCTGCTGGCTGCAACCCAGTCCCAGGCACAGCTTTCCCATGTGCAGATGGGCTATGCACTGATAGTAGAGGGGGTTTTGCGTGAAATCCTGTCATCGACTTAAAAAATTGCTTTCGAGTTTTGACCCCGTTCTTTGGGGGATGGATAGCTGAGACTATGAACAAAATTGTCGTGCATCAAGTTTGAACTCTTTCCGAGTTTTGGTTGGGATTTGGGGGGGCGGCCTGTGGGGGTGCGGGTGGGGGGTGGCCTGCTGGCATGGTGTGGGCAGGGATGGACCCATTACAGGGCTGGACCATGTGAATGGTGTCGGTGCCATAAGTTATAATAATTAATATGATTATAATGAACCAACTGGGCGGCGGAACTTGTAACTTGGCTGGCCCCACATGCCTGTTTAGGCCGGCCGCCACTGGGGTACACCCATCGAACCCTGCTGGCTGCAACCCAGTCCCAGGCACAGCTTTCCCATGTGCAGATGGGCTATGCACTGATAGTAGAGGGGGTTTTGCGTGAAATCCTGTCATCGACTTAAAAAATTGCTTTCGAGTTTTGACCCCGTTCTTTGGGGGATGGATAGCTGAGACTATGAACAAAATTGTCGTGCATCAAGTTTGAACTCTTTCCGAGTTTTGGTTGGGATTTGGGGGGGCGGCCTGTGGGGGTGCGGGTGGGGGGTGGCCTGCTGGCATGGTGTGGGCAGGGATGGACCCATTACAGGGCTGGACCATGTGAATGGTGTCGGTGCCATAAGTTATAATAATTAATATGATTATAATGAACCAACTGGGCGGCGGAACTTGTAACTTGGCTGGCCCCACATGCCTGTTTAGGCCGGCCGCCACTGGGGTACACCCATCGAACCCTGCTGGCTGCAACCCAGTCCCAGGCACAGCTTTCCCATGTGCAGATGGGCTATGCACTGATAGTAGAGGGGGTTTTGCGTGAAATCCTGTCATCGACTTAAAAAATTGCTTTCGAGTTTTGACCCCGTTCTTTGGGGGATGGATAGCTGAGACTATGAACAAAATTGTCGTGCATCAAGTTTGAACTCTTTCCGAGTTTTGGTTGGGATTTGGGGGGGCGGCCTGTGGGGGTGCGGGTGGGGGGTGGCCTGCTGGCATGGTGTGGGCAGGGATGGACCCATTACAGGGCTGGACCATGTGAATGGTGTCGGTGCCATAAGTTATAATAATTAATATGATTATAATGAACCAACTGGGCGGCGGAACTTGTAACTTGGCTGGCCCCACATGCCTGTTTAGGCCGGCCGCCACTGGGGTACACCCATCGAACCCTGCTGGCTGCAACCCAGTCCCAGGCACAGCTTTCCCATGTGCAGATGGGCTATGCACTGATAGTAGAGGGGGTTTTGCGTGAAATCCTGTCATCGACTTAAAAAATTGCTTTCGAGTTTTGACCCCGTTCTTTGGGGGATGGATAGCTGAGACTATGAACAAAATTGTCGTGCATCAAGTTTGAACTCTTTCCGAGTTTTGGTTGGGATTTGGGGGGGCGGCCTGTGGGGGTGCGGGTGGGGGGTGGCCTGCTGGCATGGTGTGGGCAGGGATGGACCCATTACAGGGCTGGACCATGTGAATGGTGTCGGTGCCATAAGTTATAATAATTAATATGATTATAATGAACCAACTGGGCGGCGGAACTTGTAACTTGGCTGGCCCCACATGCCTGTTTAGGCCGGCCGCCACTGGGGTACACCCATCGAACCCTGCTGGCTGCAACCCAGTCCCAGGCACAGCTTTCCCATGTGCAGATGGGCTATGCACTGATAGTAGAGGGGGTTTTGCGTGAAATCCTGTCATCGACTTAAAAAATTGCTTTCGAGTTTTGACCCCGTTCTTTGGGGGATGGATAGCTGAGACTATGAACAAAATTGTCGTGCATCAAGTTTGAACTCTTTCCGAGTTTTGGTTGGGATTTGGGGGGGCGGCCTGTGGGGGTGCGGGTGGGGGGTGGCCTGCTGGCATGGTGTGGGCAGGGATGGACCCATTACAGGGCTGGACCATGTGAATGGTGTCGGTGCCATAAGTTATAATAATTAATATGATTATAATGAACCAACTGGGCGGCGGAACTTGTAACTTGGCTGGCCCCACATGCCTGTTTAGGCCGGCCGCCACTGGGGTACACCCATCGAACCCTGCTGGCTGCAACCCAGTCCCAGGCACAGCTTTCCCATGTGCAGATGGGCTATGCACTGAAAGTAGAGGGGGTTTTGCGTGAAATCCTGTCATCGACTTAAAAAATTGCTTTCGAGTTTTGACCCCGTTCTTTGGGGGATGGATAGCTGAGACTATGAACAAAATTGTCGTGCATCAAGTTTGAACTCTTTCCGAGTTTTGGTTGGGATTTGGGGGGGCGGCCTGTGGGGGTGCGGGTGGGGGGTGGCCTGCTGGCATGGTGTGGGCAGGGATGGACCCATTACAGGGCTGGACCATGTGAATGGTGTCGGTGCCATAAGTTATAATAATTAATATGATTATAATGAACCAACTGGGCGGCGGAACTTGTAACTTGGCTGGCCCCACATGCCTGTTTAGGCCGGCCGCCACTGGGGTACACCCATCGAACCCTGCTGGCTGCAACCCAGTCCCAGGCACAGCTTTCCCATGTGCAGATGGGCTATGCACTGATAGTAGAGGGGGTTTTGCGTGAAATCCTGTCATCGACTTAAAAAATTGCTTTCGAGTTTTGACCCCGTTCTTTGGGGGATGGATAGCTGAGACTATGAACAAAATTGTCGTGCATCAAGTTTGAACTCTTTCCGAGTTTTGGTTGGGATTTGGGGGGGCGGCCTGTGGGGGTGCGGGTGGGGGGTGGCCTGCTGGCATGGTGTGGGCAGGGATGGACCCATTACAGGGCTGGACCATGTGAATGGTGTCGGTGCCATAAGTTATAATAATTAATATGATTATAATGAACCAACTGGGCGGCGGAACTTGTAACTTGGCTGGCCCCACATGCCTGTTTAGGCCGGCCGCCACTGGGGTACACCCATCGAACCCTGCTGGCTGCAACCCAGTCCCAGGCACAGCTTTCCCATGTGCAGATGGGCTATGCACTGATAGTAGAGGGGGTTTTGCGTGAAATCCTGTCATCGACTTAAAAAATTGCTTTCGAGTTTTGACCCCGTTCTTTGGGGGATGGATAGCTGAGACTATGAACAAAATTGTCGTGCATCAAGTTTGAACTCTTTCCGAGTTTTGGTTGGGATTTGGGGGGGCGGCCTGTGGGGGTGCGGGTGGGGGGTGGCCTGCTGGCATGGTGTGGGCAGGGATGGACCCATTACAGGGCTGGACCATGTGAATGGTGTCGGTGCCATAAGTTATAATAATTAATATGATTATAATGAACCAACTGGGCGGCGGAACTTGTAACTTGGCTGGCCCCACATGCCTGTTTAGGCCGGCCGCCACTGGGGTACACCCATCGAACCCTGCTGGCTGCAACCCAGTCCCAGGCACAGCTTTCCCATGTGCAGATGGGCTATGCACTGATAGTAGAGGGGGTTTTGCGTGAAATCCTGTCATCGACTTAAAAAATTGCTTTCGAGTTTTGACCCCGTTCTTTGGGGGATGGATAGCTGAGACTATGAACAAAATTGTCGTGCATCAAGTTTGAACTCTTTCCGAGTTTTGGTTGGGATTTGGGGGGGCGGCCTGTGGGGGTGCGGGTGGGGGGTGGCCTGCTGGCATGGTGTGGGCAGGGATGGACCCATTACAGGGCTGGACCATGTGAATGGTGTCGGTGCCATAAGTTATAATAATTAATATGATTATAATGAACCAACTGGGCGGCGGAACTTGTAACTTGGCTGGCCCCACATGCCTGTTTAGGCCGGCCGCCACTGGGGTACACCCATCGAACCCTGCTGGCTGCAACCCAGTCCCAGGCACAGCTTTCCCATGTGCAGATGGGCTATGCACTGATAGTAGAGGGGGTTTTGCGTGAAATCCTGTCATCGACTTAAAAAATTGCTTTCGAGTTTTGACCCCGTTCTTTGGGGGATGGATAGCTGAGACTATGAACAAAATTGTCGTGCATCAAGTTTGAACTCTTTCCGAGTTTTGGTTGGGATTTGGGGGGGCGGCCTGTGGGGGTGCGGGTGGGGGGTGGCCTGCTGGCATGGTGTGGGCAGGGATGGACCCATTACAGGGCTGGACCATGTGAATGGTGTCGGTGCCATAAGTTATAATAATTAATATGATTATAATGAACCAACTGGGCGGCGGAACTTGTAACTTGGCTGGCCCCACATGCCTGTTTAGGCCGGCCGCCACTGGGGTACACCCATCGAACCCTGCTGGCTGCAACCCAGTCCCAGGCACAGCTTTCCCATGTGCAGATGGGCTATGCACTGATAGTAGAGGGGGTTTTGCGTGAAATCCTGTCATCGACTTAAAAAATTGCTTTCGAGTTTTGACCCCGTTCTTTGGGGGATGGATAGCTGAGACTATGAACAAAATTGTCGTGCATCAAGTTTGAACTCTTTCCGAGTTTTGGTTGGGATTTGGGGGGGCGGCCTGTGGGGGTGCGGGTGGGGGGTGGCCTGCTGGCATGGTGTGGGCAGGGATGGACCCATTACAGGGCTGGACCATGTGAATGGTGTCGGTGCCATAAGTTATAATAATTAATATGATTACAATGAACCAACTGGGCGGCGGAACTTGTAACTTGGCTGGCCCCACATGCCTGTTTAGGCCGGCCGCCACTGGGGTACACCCATCGAACCCTGCTGGCTGCAACCCAGTCCCAGGCACAGCTTTCCCATGTGCAGATGGGCTATGCACTGATAGTAGAGGGGGTTTTGCGTGAAATCCTGTCATCGACTTAAAAAATTGCTTTCGAGTTTTGACCCCGTTCTTTGGGGGATGGATAGCTGAGACTATGAACAAAATTGTCGTGCATCAAGTTTGAACTCTTTCCGAGTTTTGGTTGGGATTTGGGGGGGCGGCCTGTGGGGGTGCGGGTGGGGGGTGGCCTGCTGGCATGGTGTGGGCAGGGATGGACCCATTACAGGGCTGGACCATGTGAATGGTGTCGGTGCCATAAGTTATAATAATTAATATGATTATAATGAACCAACTGGGCGGCGGAACTTGTAACTTGGCTGGCCCCACATGCCTGTTTAGGCCGGCCGCCACTGGGGTACACCCATCGAACCCTGCTGGCTGCAACCCAGTCCCAGGCACAGCTTTCCCATGTGCAGATGGGCTATGCACTGATAGTAGAGGGGGTTTTGCGTGAAATCCTGTCATCGACTTAAAAAATTGCTTTCGAGTTTTGACCCCGTTCTTTGGGGGATGGATAGCTGAGACTATGAACAAAATTGTCGTGCATCAAGTTTGAACTCTTTCCGAGTTTTGGTTGGGATTTGGGGGGGCGGCCTGTGGGGGTGCGGGTGGGGGGTGGCCTGCTGGCATGGTGTGGGCAGGGATGGACCCATTACAGGGCTGGACCATGTGAATGGTGTCGGTGCCATAAGTTATAATAATTAATATGATTATAATGAACCAACTGGGCGGCGGAACTTGTAACTTGGCTGGCCCCACATGCCTGTTTAGGGTTTTAGGGTTTTAGGCAAAAGAACGCCGCTGACAAATCCCGGCAGGATGCAACCTTCACCGTGGGTGACTCCGTTCTGTTAAGCACAAAGAACATTGCGCTCAAAGGTCCCGGAGCGAAGAAGCTTTACCCCAAGTTCATAGGCCCTTTCACGGTCGAGGCAACCGTGGGAAAGGTCGCCTATCGGTTAACGCTTCCTCCAGGGTACAAAATACATCCGGTGTTTCACGTATCCTTACTGAAACCCTACCGAAGTTCAGGCGTATACCAACCACCACCACCGCAATTCATCGACGATGGTGGCAACGCCTACTGGACAGTGCAAGCTATTATCGACCACCGTGATCGGAAAGTTGGCAACCACACGGTTCGCGACTTCCTGGTCAAGTGGGAGGGTTACGGCCCCGAGCACAACTCGTGGGAACCCGAGAAATCCCTCCGGGAGGACTCCCTCGTGGAGGAACTCGTCGACCAGTACTTGGACGCCCTCGCGGTCAAACCACCGCAACAAATCCGGCGCTCCAAGCGCACACGCAAACAGATCATGCGCTGATTTGCGGCTCCCTAACGCAACCCCGGTACGTGCAACCTTCCATGTGTCTCATGGATGAGGTCCGAAATTCAGCGGTCCACCGCCTAAAGTAAGCCTATCGTTGCCGTACTCGTACGCACAATCTTTCACGTGTCTCGTGAATGAGGATGGAAATTAAGCAACCGCCTAAAGTACACCTATCATTGTCGTACGTGCCTCAACAGCAGCCTGTCACGTGTCTCGTGACAGAGGACCGAAATTAAGCGGTTAACACCGCCTAAAGTACGCCTGGTGCTGCTTGCGACCGTTCGCGGGACATGTCCCTATGCGAAAAACAAGCACATGCCTGGACCACGGGAAAAGACCACGCGAAATACCTGGCATACGTGACTGTGCACGGACCACGGGAAACGGCAAGTGGACCCTTGTGAAACCCACCCTTGCCAAAATGAGCGAGTTCTATCTGGCTTGATCGCTCAATCACACACGTAATGCCAAGGCATGTTGCTTAATATTGGTTACCTGCGAGATTATGACGTTCCACTTTCACAAGTGGCACGCTGCTCCCGGGGACGGTTCGCTTCAAAGGGGGGGGAGTGTAAGCGGCCGCCCTCACCAGCCCTCACCAGCCCTCACCAGCCCTCACCCCATGCAAAGTGAGCGTTTGGTCATGCTGAACGCTCGGGCTGAAGTGCGGAGTCATGTGAAGAACGGACATGGTCAAGCATGGGTGTGGACGGTGCTTGCTTGGCCGGCATGGCATTTAAACGGGCTGGGGCGGCTACCAGCCAGGCTTGGATGCAGCGTGTGGATTGATCTTTTACATATAGATTGCTTGTGCGCTGACAAATTTTTTGATAAAATTTGCTTCAGTTATGGTGCTGTGTAGGCCTCGCGGCACCAATGTTTTTGAAAGGGGTCCGAGGCTCGGGGGGTTGCTTTCGGTTGCACTCGGTTGCACCGTATTGCAGGCACTCGCTTGCGGAGGTGGGCAGCAGGCGGATGACAAACCCTAGGTCTGACTCCTTCTGTGCAGGTACTATCTTACGACTTTATCCTTACAGATAGCGAGGTTAGGTTAGGTTAGGTTTCGAAAATTACAATTTTAACTCCGCCGCACTGCCAGTTTTTGTGCCGGACTTTCCGTCATGATCTTCTCTTCTCAGTAGGTTTTGGGTGCGCTCAGCACGTCTTGATCAAGCTTGGAACGTCCTCGCGCGGCCCGTACGGCGGCTGCTTCGTCCACTGCATCCCCTTTTTTTGTACGTTACCCCACTGTAAGCTTTTACTGTAAGCAAACATCTCTTCAGATAGCAAGTCGCTCGTAGGTTACAGATTACATTATGATCATATCGAGCAGCTTCTTATGTTTGATGAGCTGAAGCTTATGTGGGTTGTTTATCACCTTTTTGGGCGGGGCCCCAGCGCGAAGCGCCCAGGGGGGCCCCGCCCTGTAGGATTGCCCATGTCCGTGTCTGGGTTCTGGGATCTGGGATGGAAGTAATTGGACAAGTGCAGACTTTCGGCCAACGGAAAGGCTGCATAAGTAAAAGATTACATTCTTTATTGCACGGTAAATTTATTATTGGAACCCAACATCGCATGAGTACAAACCAGTTTGGCAGTCTCCATGCATGGACCGAGGCCGAGGTCAAACCAACACCTCTCGGCCTATAATTAATTCCAGAAGATTCATCGTTCCTTAAAGTGGAATTCTGACATGACGGCGTGAAATGAATCTTTCGTTTCGGCAAGCAACCAACTATGTTTGCATTGCGAACATTCTTCCCGCGACCACACCACAGCAGCTCTGCTAGCCGGTCCGATCGTCTTGACGCATATTACTATTACAAAGGTTGCAAGGAGCAAACCATGAGGGGCAAGCCGCCAATGCACGCACGATGCGGCGGCGCTCTTCTGCGGGCCGCCCGACAAGTCCAGTCGGCAACCTAGGGGACTTCTACAGTCCTGTCCTAATGTTAAAGTTGTCAAGCCTGCTCTACGATACGGTGGATACCTCGGTAGCGAAGCCTGTGCACTCTCGTCGGTAACTGCACGTCGTCGCGACCCTCGCAAACAGTTCCGCTGTCCTTCTATTGGCAAGTCAGCCTGCGTGATATGTGAATGATACACTCCACGTCTACTGTCATGTTACTTAAGCCAATGCGCTCGCGGGAAGAGTTGCACAGTGCCGAGACGGAGCGCGATGCTGAACATGGGTGGATTGCTCAAGCCGCAGGCATTTCGGATATAAAGCTCTGGCTGTCTATCAGCAGGACTTTCAGGACACTCTCACACTTGACGCCCTCGCCGCTCGCTTTGGAAATGATGCCGTATTTCGATCCATGCGCTCATGCACCCGGCGGGATGACGTGATTCGTGCGGCGCCGGCAGGCCTTGCTGACGACTCCGCAAGCAGGCATTTCGGGGATAAAGCTCTGGCTATATATCAGCAGGACTGCCCACACTTTCGCCTTCGCACTCAACTTAACCCGTACGGATTGAACGGGGCCCCGCCCTCTTTCCGGCTTCAAGGAAGCCGACACCAACCCCTTGTTTGTAATGCCACAGCATAAGACGACGAAATAATTCGCTTCTTCGTGCAGCATGCATTCCTCTGGGCATGTAGAGTCCCTGCTGATGGATAGGTTGCACTGATTGATAGTGTGCATCGTGTAGTAGTTTAACAGCGATGCTGATGGCCCTCAACCACATATATTTGGAGCTAGCGTTGTGGTGGTTAGTGAGTTGTAGGTCGCGGCTGGTCGCGGCCCTTCGATCGGGTTTTCCTGCCTTTCCGTCTGCCTGCCTTTCCTCGACGCCATGAGTTATTTATCTTTTGCACTGACCCGACGTTTTTGATGGCGCAATTGGCGTTGTATTACAGAGCATATTTGGAGGAAAACAGGAAATGCCAGGGAAGTGGCGCTTCGCTCGGCCATGGAGCGGCTGTCGCACTACTCACAGTAGGGAACCACCGTGGCGGGTGGTTTGACAGTCATACTGTGCACCCGCTTGCGCACCCATTAGAGAGATGTCCAGGAGAGGGCGGTGCCAGTTGGGATGCGAAGGGCCGCCGTCGTATCAAGGACTCCACAGCTGGCACATAAGCTCAGAGCCTTGTGTTCGGAGCAACGGTGCGTGACATCCTTAACTTCGTTTACTCAGAGTCTGTGTGACCCGGTGTTCGGTGCAGCCCGCGTGGCGGCCTGGGTGGCGGCCTGGCCTGGATGTAACGCATGTCATTTCATGGATGGGCCGACTCCCTTTGCTTGGATCGGATCGCGCGCGTCTCTGCTATTGCGTTTCGTGCCGCTGCCGACTCTGCTAGTTTCTCTCTCTCTCACGCATCCGGCCATACGGCCGGGTGGTGGTTGCCTGTCGGTCCCACAGGTTTTCCCGTTTTTTGGCGTTCCCGCCTTGGCAGGTGCTTTTCTGCTTCCCGCATCTGTCTCCGCTACAGGTACACCCTTAGGTGATCGGGCACCGCTTTACCCCGGGGCTGCTAATGACCTTCGGCGCTAATGTGTTGCTGCAGTCGCCGTTCCCCGCCAGCGGCTGGCCAGGGTTCTCTGTCGGGGCGTCGCCACTCCTGCCGCCGGTGCGTTAGCCCATGCTGGGCCGGGTCGGCACCTTATCAATCTGGACCGACCCTACTTTGTGCTCGGTTGCAGGCTCTTGGCGCCAACTTCGGGCCTTTGGCGCCCCCGAGCTTGGCCCCGCTCGCGGCCTCTTCCCAGGTGTTCCGGGTGCTCCAGGGCCTCTCTTTTCGGTGAGTGTTGCACATCCACAGTCTTGGCCACTCCGCTACGCACCTTGTTTATGTGCCGAGGTCCCGGTTCCCATCTGCAGCCCGATGAGCTGTCCTCGGGGCCGGCGTTTTCTGTCGGGGTCTAGCTCAGGTGCTAACCGCTCTACGCTTGTTCTTGTCTGGTTCCCCAGGGTTTGTACCTGCCATGCCGCCAGTTCGACCGATTGGCGCCTCAGCATTTCCCCTGCTCAATCTGAGCTTCTCCGCCGGTCTTCCACAGCTCGGCCCCACTGGCCAGGTGTGAAGCGGGTTTTTTGTGAACGGGGTAGTGTGAGGTGGTGTATGTGTCTCCTGTACACCGTTGCAGATTTCCTTGTCTCGTCTCCCTTCGCATCCTTAACCTCTCGGCACCGGCCCCAACCACAACACTGTGCAGATGGTGCCACCCTTGGGTGTGGCGAGCGGCCGCCTGGCTCGGATCTCCGGCGGGCGGCTGCGGGCTACCCCGCCCGCTCCGTTCGCCAAGCAGGACACGGTTTACCAGTCGGGGCTGGCGGTCAATAACCAGGAACTCTTTGGTTTCATTGCTAACCATCCATCAGTATGGTAAGTTCGACTGGGTAGGGTTGGGGAATGGCTTCACTCGCTTACTTCACTGAACAGGTCCTCCATTCCTGACAGTGTATCTATTTTAAGGATTAATTGACCAGCGGGTGGGGGAGGTAGCGGATGTACAGCACCATGTGGGATAACATGGGCAGCAGGAATAGGGTAGTAGTGGATGGGGTTATCCATGCTCCATGCCGTGTCCACCCAGCCAAGGTATGCTCTGGCATAGGCTAGCGCACAGATAGAGTGTGTGATAGACAGGCCAGTGAATGCTTGCGAGTATGTATCATGGTTGGCACCGAAAAGCTGACTTTCAGAATACCGTACCGACGCAATCTTTTTGCGAATAAATAATTAACTGTTTGGGACCTCGCAAAGTGTCAAACAAAACTCGAAAGGGTCCCTCGCAAATTTTTAAAGTTTCAATAAAAACTCCAAGGCATCTCGCAAAATCTTCTCACGAATATATATTTTATTTGCCGCGAGCCGCGGGTGGTGGGGGTGCTGCTGTAGGGGCCGGCGGGGAGGGGGCTACCGGGGCTATGGTGGACACGACCGGTCGGGGAGTAGAGGAGGTGACGGCGGTGGAGCCAACGGGGGCCGGCCCGTCTCAACCGGCAAGGGAACGTGGCAGGCGGGGAGGAGGGGCAGCAGGGGGAGCGGGTGGGCAGACTGCTGCACGGGTGAGGGGGGCCGGGAACACGGGAAGGCTGCTGTGAAAGGCAAGCAGCTCAAGGCCAAGGCCGTGGCTGTGGGGTGAATGGGTGGTGTGTGTAAGCTTGCTTGCACGAACTTAACGCTATTTTAATAGTGTTATATTGGTCTCACGTCCTGGCGGAGGAACGAGCCAATAAAGTACCTGTTACCTTTCCGTTAGCAGTTGTACTGCGGAATGGTACGCATCTGGAGTACGCATTAAGGCGTCGCTCTACGTGGAGACGACAGAGAATTACTCTTCAATGTTCTTACACGGTATCTGTTGATACCACCTACTGTGATATGTATCTTATCTATAACACGCTATTCGGTAAACAATCTACGCTTCCGCATAATAAGAACCGAACTCTAACCCGATCCTCGGTGAGTTACCTTAGAAAGATCCTGGGAAGACTAGTAGAGTCTTACAAGTGGTATCGAGTTCTAACTAAGGACTCATAGTAGTAGGATCGGCTGCGCTCTCGGCGGCGCCCCGAGCGGAAGCTTCGCTTCCCGCTTCGGCGGCAAGTGGCCCTGCCACTTGTAGCTACGCTTCCTTTGGAAGCTTGCTACCCGAGTAGCTGCGCCTTGGGCTGCGCTCTTCGCGAGCTGCGCCCCGGCTGCGCTCCTTGTGAGCTGCGCCTGTGCTCTTCGTGAGCCGCGCCTGGTGCCTGCTACGAAGCCTCGGCTTCTACGCATTTACGGCTGCCTTTATAACGGCGCATTTTGCGACGTTGGCTGAGAAGCTTTGCTTCCTCGCCGCCGCATCAGCGACTCGTAAAGCACTTCTAGCGACGGTCGCTTTTATCGCGCCATATAGCTAACATAAAAGCTATAGAGTATTGTTATCTGTCTGATTTTGCGATCTTGCTTCGACCTTCCGCGTCGTCTAGACCGCGGCCATCATGGCTAAAATCAGCACAAACCTCAAAAAACTCTGGCGCCAGATCATTCAACAAACTGCCGTTCTTAATGATGTGGCCCCTCCACAGACGAAGGGCCTCACGGCTGCGCAGCTGCGTGACGCGGCGACGGCCGTTGGCATCGACTCCCTTCCGAGCACTGCAGAGGAAGCGCAGGAGCGCGTCGACGCTCTGGAGACTTCCTTGTCTGCTAAGCAAATGGAGTCCAACACGCCTCCCATAACGCAGCAGCAGGTTGAGCAGTTGCTGCAACAGCAAAACCTAATGCAGCAAAAGCTTGCTCAGCTGCAGGAGGAGCATAACAACACGAAGTCGGAACTCCACATCGCGAGGCAGCAAGCCGCGGATGCTGCGGCTGCCGCAATCGCGGTCGTAGCGCAAGCGCAAGCCGGCGCCAAGCGGGCGGCCACCGAGGACGCCGGCTCCAGCTCCGATGAGGACGACGCGGAAATGGAAGACGGCCAGGTGCAGAAGGAGGAGCTGCCGGCTTTTGGCGTGCAGCACGCGGCTCGGCGCGAGTCGCCCACCGTCCGCTTCGCGAAGACGCCGGAGGGCCAGCAGCAGCCGACTCAGCGCACCTTCGCTGATGCGCTGGCGGGTGCGGCCGGTCTCGCCGGAATGGCGGGTACCTCAGCGGCCGACCGGGAGCAGCCCCTGAAGGAGCACCTTCACGCGTGGGCGCACCAGCCTTTTGTACAGAAGTACGTCTGCTGCTTCGAGGCGCCGGGCCTCACCAACTCGGCGGCCATGTTCATAAACCACGAGCTGGCCAAGGGGAGTCATCCCCTCCTGACGACGCCTGAGCTGAAGCGCCTGTACGAGGGCATTGCTGAGTGGAAGCTCAGCCGACCGACGCCAGACTTCCTGGCGCCCATCCTCAACCAGGCCGGGGTAAGCAACCCGGAACCACTGCGACCTAGTGTGGGAGGAGTCGAACACACCCAGGGCCAGGGTTCCCTTGCAGCGGGGCAGGAGGGCGTGGTGCCACATCCACACACGGGCTTGGTGCCACCGCCACCTCCTATCCCAACACCCACGGCAGGGACGGCCGCGCCATCGGGCCCCACACGTGAGGACCGCATTCCCTTCAAGCATTTCACGGGGGTCATGGACAAACACATCACGTGTGTGCGGACCTGGTTCGATGTCCTGGTGACGTACTTGGTGATGCGTGGTGTCGACCCGGTGACACACTTCATCTTCCACCTAGCGGGTGACGCGCAGCAGTGGTGCATGGTGTACATGCGCGACTGGCGCGCAAAGGGACGCAACCCCACTGTCGAAGAGTTGCGCACCGATTTCCTCATTCAGTGGGATCACCCGTACCGTGACACACCGGAAGACGCACGCAAGCGCCTGCATAACGGAGAAGTTAAGCAGACCAGCACCATCCAGGCATATGTCGCTTCGTACCGCCTCGTGATGCAACACGTGGGCGAAATGAGCATGTACGACCGCATTTCTTGGTTCAAAATGGGCCTGCAACCCGCGCTCAGGAAAAAAGTGGATTTCCAGCCAGTGTCTGGTGCACCTTGGACTGATGTCGAGGCCCTCATCAAGTACACTCTGGGGGTGGCACTCGCGGAAAGCAAGTACACCACCACCAAATCCGCTGACCTGAACGCTGCCCACTCTGATCCGCCCCGCTTGTCCGTGAAGGGTGGCATCCACAAGAACAACGGTGGCGGCGGTGGTGGCAACAACCGGCCATCCCAGGGCAAGGGCGGCAACAAGCGCGGCAACCACGGCGGAAAGCCCAAGAAGCGTGACGCGCACGGCGGCCGCAAGAAGGGGGACGCCGCCCAGCTGCAGGCGGAGTTGCAGGCCGTTTTCCAGAAGTACCAGTCCAAATAGGTGGTTGGCGCGTGGGCTGAGGGCGCGGCTGCAATGCCGCAAGAGCCTAACCTTTTCGCATGTCATGGCGGCCATGGGTGGACAGCTGAGGCAATTCATGGTGTCCTTGTTTCGGCACTTGCCTCTGGACCTGCCTCGGAGATTCCGGACGATTCCAACGTAGCAGCGGCAGAAATGCCTGCTGTTGGTGAGTCAGGCCCAGCCATCGCGGCTGTCCAGCGGAATGGTGTTAGTGTGACTGAGAAGGCTGCCAGGTCGTCGTCGTTTTTACTGAACGCACCTGATCGCATGGTGGCTCCGTCCATTTTCACCAGACTGCAGACCTTGCTGGGTGTCGTATTGTCGTACGACGCCGCATGTAATCCCCACGGCACGAATGCTCTGTGCTCACGCTTTGCCACACCAGAAACGTTTTACTTGCAAAATGTCGCTGGTGAAGCCCTCTGGTGCTGTGTAGCACCCCAAAACGTGCGTTCCTATCAGCAGCACTACGAACGTTGCAAGCGCCAGGACCCACAGCACACGTGTGCACTGTTCGTGGTCCCCAAGTTCCCACACTTGACGCGCTACTTTCAACAGCTTCGCTACAAGCTCGTTGAAGAACTGCCAGCTGGTACTCAGTTGCTAGTATCAGCAAACGGCAAAGGTGGTGTTGGGCGCCTTCCTATGCCCCCAACCCCTTACCCCGTACAGCTGTGGTACGATTCTCCAGCAACCGTGGCGTCACTTCAGTCCTTCGACGGCAGTGACACTACGCACTCCATGACGTTCGACTGCCTCGCTTCCTCGAAGCCGGCGACCGTACTAGTGGATAGCGGCGCCAACACGAAAGGCACCGCTGACGGGTTTGTTCCCAAGGCGTTCATTTCCGCTCTAGGGATCACAGCACAACCGTCCAACACAACCTCCGTTCGCCTCGCCGACGGGAAGCCACATCCGCTTCTCGGGGAAATCAACATGCCCATCAAAATCGGCGCCTTCAGGGACTCAGTTCGCCTGTTGGTCATGAAGGATGGTATCGGCCCCGCCGGTATCATTCTCGGCACGGATTGGTTGAAACGTCGCAAGGCTCGCATGTGTTGGAACACGGATACCCTCACCTTGGTCAAAGGCAGCAGGTCAATCGTGTTGCGGCCTAAATACGCACAGGGGCTCTCGGAGCCGGCACGACTCATGAATTGGGTCACCACCACCCTGTTTGCAGCGACGTCGGTCGACCTTCTGACTGCGAAACAAGCAGCCAAGTCGATCCGCAAGGGCGCGGACGCGTTCTTGATGCTCGTACGGCCTGAAACCGACGAGTACCCCGACGCTGGCGGGACAGCACAACCAACACCTGAGGTGGCAACGACTGCAGTCGGCGGGTCCGTTTCAGGACCACAGCCACCCGACCTGGTGCCCGATCACCAGCTGCAAGCACTCCTTTCGAAATACAAGGACGTCTTTGCAGAAATTACAGGCATTCGCGAGCAGGACCATTCCTCTTGTTCCCGGCGCGAATCCTCCAGCAAAACGCGCATATCGCCTGTCACCAGACGAAAGGGCCGAGTGCAAACGGCAAATTGCCGACTTGCTGCAGAAGGGTTTCATCGAGCCTTCTAACTCTCCTTTCGGCGCGCCAGTAATTTTTGTCCGTAAACGAGACCCCGACTCTCCAACCGGATTCAAATTGCGCATGGTACTCGATTACCGTGAGCTCAACAAAATTACTGTTAAACGGCGTTATCCAATGCCGAATATCCAGGAACTGTTCGATCAGCTTTCCGGCGCGCGCATCTTCAGCTCCATTGATCTCCAGTCTGGGTATCACCAACTGCGGATCACTAAAGAGGACATTCCTAAAACGTCCTTCATCACACCCGAAGGGCAATTCGCCTTCAAGGTGTTGTGCTTTGGTTTAACCAACGCACCGGCCACTTTCCAAGCTACGATGAACGCAATGTTTCGCGAACATCTCGGAAAGTTCGTCCTCGTTTATTTGGACGACTTGCTTGTGTTTTCCAAAACACCTGAGGAACATGTAGTACATCTCCAAACCGTACTTACTATCCTCCAAAAGCAAGGGTTCAAGGCTAAGCTTACTAAGTGCGCCTTCAACAAGCCTGAGTTGAAGTTTCTTGGCCACATTGTGGGCAGAGACGGCCTTAAAGTGGATGAAAGTAAAATCCAAGTCATTCGTGACTGGCCGACGCCCACCAACCTGAAGCAGCTTCGCAGCTTCTTAGGTCTCGCCAACTACTTTCGGCGATTCGTTCAGGGATATTCCTCCCTGGTGGCCCCGCTTACAGCTATCACGAGCGAAAAACGCGCCTGGCATTGGTGTGACGATTGCCAAACAGCGTTTGATGGCGTCAAGCGTGCACTGATCAATGCGCCAGTTTTGGCCCTGCCTGACCTGAACAAACCCTTCGAAGTTTGGTCAGATGCTTCCATTTACGGAACGGGAGCCGTCTTATTGCAAGACAACAGAGCAATTGCATACCTTTCTCACCGGTTCACGCCGGCAGAGCGCAATTACACAACCACCGACCAGGAGGCCTTGGGTGTCATTCACGCGTTACAAGAGTGGTGTTGCTATCTCGAGGGCGCGCCTGATGTGACAGTCGTGACTGACCACCAGCCCTTGACTTACCTGGACTCACTGAAGGCTAACGGCTTGCTCTCACGCCGTCAAGCTCGGTGGATCTCGTTCCTACAGGACCAGAAGATTCATTGGTCCTACAAGCCAGGCAGGATCAACGTGGCCGACCCTCTTAGCCGCATTTATGAAGGGGCACCGGAGATGTCCACAGCGGACATGTCTCAACCCCTGGGTCAGCCTATGGTCGCATTACTCTCTCGGTCTGCAATCAGTACTGATATCCGTAAGCGAATCAGCGCTGGTTACCGGTACGACTCATGGTTCCGGAACAAGACCAACGTAAAATGGTTGCAAAAAGTCAACGGACTGTACTACAGGGGTGACCAGGTGGTGGTCCCCAACGTTGACGCGTTACGCCGCCTGCTTATAGCTGAGCATCACGACGGTGCTGCCAGCGGGCATCGAGGGCCTGAACGCACTCAGGAGGCGCTTAAACGGGTGTACTGGTGGCCGCGTCTGGACGCAGACGTATCACAGTACGTAAACCGTTGCCCGCAGTGCCAGCGTAACAAAGCCTCCACCACGAAGCCGCGTGGGCTGCTGCAACCTTTACCAGTACCCAAACGGGTATGGGGAAGTGTCACACTGGACTTGATCACCCAGCCCCCCACCACAACCTCTGGTTACGACGCAATTGTTGTGTTTGTGGATCGGCTGAGCAAAATGACCCACTTTGCTCCCACACACACCACGGTTGACGCAGAGGGTGTGGCCCACCTCTATATACAGAACGTCTTCCGCCATCACGGGTTACCAGACGATATCGTCTCAGACAGAGGTTCCCAATTCGCGGGAAAATTCTGGGCTGAGATTCAACGTCTGCTCGGTACGAAGGTACGACTCAGTACCGCTTACCACCCGCAAACTGACGGCCAAACGGAACGCATGAACCGTTTGTTAGAGGAAACCCTTCGACACTATGTGAATCCCAAACAAGACGATTGGGACCAACATTTACCGTTGATCGAGTTCGCAATCAACAACTCGATGAACAAGTCGATTGGCACGGCGCCCTTTAAACTATGGACGCCGCACACGCCACGGGAGCCCGGAAACATCTCTGTTCTCGGCTCCAAGGTTCCTCAGGCGGCATCCTTTGCTAAGGATATGTCAGAAAGGCTTCAGAGAGCTCGTGCCGCCCTTCAAAAGGCCCAGGACAGGCAAAAGAACGCCGCTGACAAATCCCGGCAGGATGCAACCTTCACCGTGGGTGACTCCGTTCTGTTAAGCACAAAGAACATTGCGCTCAAAGGTCCCGGAGCGAAGAAGCTTTACCCCAAGTTCATAGGCCCTTTCACGGTCGAGGCAACCGTGGGAAAGGTCGCCTATCGGTTAACGCTTCCTCCAGGGTACAAAATACATCCGGTGTTTCACGTATCCTTACTGAAACCCTACCGAAGTTCAGGCGTATACCAACCACCACCACCGCAATTCATCGACGATGGTGGCAACGCCTACTGGACAGTGCAAGCTATTATCGACCACCGTGATCGGAAAGTTGGCAACCACACGGTTCGCGACTTCCTGGTCAAGTGGGAGGGTTACGGCCCCGAGCACAACTCGTGGGAACCCGAGAAATCCCTCCGGGAGGACTCCCTCGTGGAGGAACTCGTCGACCAGTACTTGGACGCCCTCGCGGTCAAACCACCGCAACAAATCCGGCGCTCCAAGCGCACACGCAAACAGATCATGCGCTGATTTGCGGCTCCCTAACGCAACCCCGGTACGTGCAACCTTCCATGTGTCTCATGGATGAGGTCCGAAATTCAGCGGTCCACCGCCTAAAGTAAGCCTATCGTTGCCGTACTCGTACGCACAATCTTTCACGTGTCTCGTGAATGAGGATGGAAATTAAGCAACCGCCTAAAGTACACCTATCATTGTCGTACGTGCCTCAACAGCAGCCTGTCACGTGTCTCGTGACAGAGGACCGAAATTAAGCGGTTAACACCGCCTAAAGTACGCCTGGTGCTGCTTGCGACCGTTCGCGGGACATGTCCCTATGCGAAAAACAAGCACATGCCTGGACCACGGGAAAAGACCACGCGAAATACCTGGCATACGTGACTGTGCACGGACCACGGGAAACGGCAAGTGGACCCTTGTGAAACCCACCCTTGCCAAAATGAGCGAGTTCTATCTGGCTTGATCGCTCAATCACACACGTAATGCCAAGGCATGTTGCTTAATATTGGTTACCTGAGTAGGTAACCGACTGCGCTATCTGCCGCGGGGCGGTGTAATGGGCAGAAGACGCAGCGGAAACCTGTCAGTACTGACTAAATGAACTCGCGAAATTGCTCTTTCCGTCGCGCTCAGCGCGACTTGCACTTCGCTCTCACCGGTACGGCCAGGCCGTACCGCCAACGAACAGCCGAGAACGCTCTCGGCAAATACACAGAAAACCTTGGTTTTCTTCGTTTCACTCAGAAAACCTTCAGTTTTCATGAGTAGTTGCCTTACCGCTTGAAGACGGGGATGGAGTCGGGTACCTGCGAGCAGAAGAGTATGCTTGCTTCCGTGGGAGGAGGCGAGCCTGGTAACCGATACTTCAATAATCGCCGCAGGGGCAAGCGGAGAGGGAAACAGCCTCGCTCCATGATTACATGTTGGGGTGGGAGAGAGGGGAGGCGCGGGGTCCCGCTAGTACCCCAGGGCCTTCGATACCTTGAGCTTCGTGCCTACGCTATCGGCCAGGTATACCAGCATGGCCTCACGTGACCGCCAGCCCCCGTGGGCTTGAAATAACCGCTCATCCACACCCTGCTCGGCAGCCGCCGTCGCGCCACCCGACCGTAAGCTGTGCAGGCCAAACATGGCCTGCGCTTCCCCGTGCGTGACACCCATCACCTTCGCCACGGCTTTCAGCACGTGATACCGTGCCTGCGAATAGCCGATCGCGCGCCCATCCAGCGCCGAGGTCTTCCCGGCGCGGGCGGCTTGACCGTTAAAACCCTGAAAAAGCGGCTGGTTAGCCTGCAGGCCCGACAGCTTCAGGTACCTCTCCAGAAGGCCCACCGGGCAGGCCACGCTCTCACCCCGAGCAATGTGCACCACGTTACCTTCCCGGAACTGGTCATTCTTGCGCTTGGCAATAAAGACGGCTGCATGCGTAGCGTGCAACTGCACGTCTCGCACTAGCAACCCTGCCGCGTCATCGTACCGGAAGAAGCCAGCGAAACACAGGGCCGTGTACGCTGCGAGCATGACGCTCCACACGGGGGCGCCAGCAAAGGCCAACAACCGGACAACTCACACGATTGCCTCGAGGGTCAGGGGCTCCTTACGATTCACCACGGCTGTCCCTAGTGAGCGCTTGGCCGCCGCCCGCACCGCCTTGCAAAAGGGGTGCTTCGTCGGGTTCGTCCCGTCACACGCCAAGTCGTGCTGCATGAAAATCGCAGCACTTGCCAGCTTCACGGTAGCGTAGCTCGAGGCCGATTTGGCCACCGTTGTTAAATACATGCCCACCACGACTGGGCTTGCCGGTAGGCAGCTGTAACCGCCCGCGCGGCACCAAGCCTTAAAACTCTCCCACGGGTTCGCGTACACCTTCTTCGTGGAGACCGCCCTCGACGACGCGGCAAATGCCTGACTTTCCGCCAGTAGCTCCCGGTGATTTGGCGCCACCAGCTTTCCCGCTCGCTCCCAGAAGGACGCGGCAAAGGCGTCTGAGCGGCACAACGCATGGGCAGAAGGGGGTACGCCCGGGCCCCTGTCAGTTCAACTCTACTTGCAAGGGGTTGCCAACGGGGCGCGCCATCGCCACCGGCCCTCAAAGGAGACCCGCACCGCCCACACCCGCCACCTGGGTGCCCCAACCCCATACTCATTTGCAGCGGTTTCTCCCGGCAGGAACAGATCCCGTTGCTGATGTGGCAATTCCACGCACGCTGTGACACACTGCGCGAACTCGCCCTCACGGGGGCACAGCACCGGCCACCACACCGCCGACTTCCAGACTGGTAGAACGACCGTACCAGTTGCCGCCTGGCTCTTCATAAACTCCAGCACTCTGCCCACCAAAGCAAACGGTGGGTTACACCAGTTGTTTTCTTTCCCCCACATTTGCGAGAAGCAGTTCACTGCCTCTGCGCCGGGGCACCGGTACAAGGAGTTGAACCGCTTTAGCTGGGCGTTCCCGGCCGACGCAAATCGGTCCACCGTGTGTGGGCCCCACTTTCGGTCGAGGACCCCAAACCAGACTGGGTTCAGCTTCCAGTCATCCCCGTCCTTCAGCTTGCTGAAGTAGTCAGCAACCTCATTTAACTCACGAGGGATCCACGACACGCTCAACTGCACCTGGTGCTCCTTGCACCACCAGAAAATCTTCAGCGCCCACTCCTGCAAATGTGCCTTCCGGCTGCCGTGATCAACGATACGCTCCGCATTCTGGCTATCCGTCAGCAGATGCACTCGCCGCCCATTCAGCTCATCCTTGAGGGACTCAAGAGAGAAGAAGATAGCAGCCAGCTCACGGTTACCCGACGACGTGCGACGCATGTCCCCAGACAAGTAACCTCGCGCGACCGGGTGCACCGTGCGCAACCCGGGGCCCGACACAACACCCGCCCAGCCGGTGGCGCTGGCGTCGGTGTTAACCTCGAGCGTGTTGACTTCCGGGGGCCGCCGGATCGGGCTCGTCAGCCGCTCCCAGTCCAGCGACTGCCAGAAGCGCAGCTCTTCTCGTACCGCCGGGGTAACCGTGACCTCACTCGACCATCCCCAACGGTCGGGCAGTAGGGCAGTCGATGCCCGCGTGAAGAGACGCCCCAAGCGCCCTATAACGACGTACATGCTCACAGCGTGCCCCACGACACGAGCCAGGGTCCTGGCCGGGATGCTAGGCCGTGCCAAGGCCTCATCCACCACCCTCTGGAAGGACTCCCAACGGTCTTGCGGGATAGCGAACACCCCTTTCGCGCTATCGACCAAATACCCCAGACAGCGCACCACCGATGTGGGCGACAGCACGCTCTTTTCTTTATTCAGGGCGACACCCGCCCGCTCAAATTCGCGGACAATCTCGCCTCGCCGCTTAGAGGCCGTGGCGCGATCTGGCCCCAACAAGAACAGAAAGTCGTCTAGATAGTTGATAAGGCGAAAACCCTTGCCCCTCAGGTACGCTGAAAACTCCCGCATAAGTTTCGAGAATGCCCACGGGGCGGACACAAGCCCGAAGGGCAATACGGTAAACACGTAAAACCGGCCATCCCATTCGAAGCCTAGGTAATCGCAGGCGTCTTCGCGCATTCGGAGCTGCCAATAGGAGTTAGTAAGGTCGGCGCTAATAAGCAAGTCGTTCGGCTGGAAGATTTGCTCCAAATCAGTCAGCTTCTCGAATTTGAACTTGGGGCAGTATACGTACTGATTGACGTACCGCAAGTCAAGGAGGAGGCGGAATTTGCCAGGCTGCCGGGGCTTCGGTATCGCATTTAACGGGTTAACGACTCGTGGGCGCGCGCTAACCTGCCGTACGGCCCCTGCTGCCAGAAGCGCCTCGACAGATTCGGTGACGAAGGCACGCTGCTCCAGCGCCCCTTGGTGGTTTCGCATGACCTTCGGTGGCGGTGTGACACCCGCCTGTTTCCACCACAACGGGAACCCTTGCTGCACCCATTGCTTTGTCCACGAGCTGGAGCAGACCGAAAGCCACCAGCTGGCGTTCACATTGATGTTGCCGGACGCGGCAGGCGGCGCGGCGCCTTGAACGACGTCACCACCCTCCCGGGACTCGGCCCAATCTGAACGCACGTTACACAAGGGAAGCCGGCCACCAGCCGGGGCACAGTCACGTAAGGCTCACCGGGCCTTCGAAAGTTCGATCTCACCCTCCGCGAGGGGATCTGCGTCACACCGGGACGCCCTCACACACCAAGGCGGCGCACGGGCCTGCCTCCAGCCCGCCGATGGGCTACGCCGCTGCGGGGCGTTCACGTTCACGACATGGCTCCACGCGAGCCGGATCAAGTCCCCCCGGCGGGGCCGTCCACAACTCTCCCTCACGGACCGTCACTCTCACCGCGCTGCGGGCGGATTCGGGCACATGTTCGCGAAGTGCCCGAACAACTTGCACTTATAACACTGATCCGTCGGCTTAGGGACACGCGGGGGCTTGCCGCCGCCTTGACCGGCACCCGCGACCACGCCACCAAACTGCACCCCGACACGAAGGGGAGCGCCTGGTGCGGTAGCAAACCACCCTGCCCGGGGCCGAACCCGACCTGGGCCTGGCCAAAGCCGGCACCAGGCGCCACGAGCTGCCGCTGACGGAAACCCGCGCCCCCCTGCTTCTGCACCCCGGGCTTGGCACCCCTACGCTCACATTCCCTCTCCGCGGCGACTCGCTTGTGCGCGGAAAACAGCTTACTACGCTCCTCCTCGGACTTGCAGCAGTCCGGCAGATCCAACGACTCAACCGCCTCCCAGCCCACTAACATGGCCTTGCGCAGCCGCATGTTCAGGTCCGTGAGCAAGTTCTCACCGTCCGTAATGGCGTCGTTGGTTGCCTTCTCCAACTCCTCCATCTGCTCCGGCGGAGCATCGTCGCGGCGCGCCTCGCGTTCGTCCTCCAGGCTGCGGTTGACCTTCTGGAACGCGTGGTAGAGTTGGTTCAGCTCACGGTTCTCACGCTTGAGCGCCTTGTGCTCCTTGCCGGCCTTGTTGACCCAGCTGTCGTTGACGTAGTCCAGGTCCTTGAATGGGCGCTCCATGACGCGACCCGACTTATCGGATACGAGAACTTTCAACGCCGGCTGCTCCATGGCCATCTCCAGCTGGGCGATATTAGCGCTGACGCTGGCCATTTGATTCTTCAAGGCGACGCAGGTGTCATACGCGGAGCTCACCGCCGCTGTGAACTTCTTTTTATCTGCACGAGCACCAGGGTCAGCCGCCAGCAGGGAGGCGGCCTTCTGGTAGTCGTCGGACCGCTCAATGGCGGTCAACTGGGCCTGAAGGTCTGTGTAGACCTTCTGTAGTTCTACCAGCTGGTCACTAAGTTTTCTCTTAGCTGGCATCATAAGTACGCCAGCGAGCATTGCCACTAGGGCGACCTCTAGGCCGAAAAGGGGCAACATGGTAACCGACTGCGCTATCTGCCGCGGGGCGGTGTAATGGGCAGAAGACGCAGCGGAAACCTGTCAGTACTGACTAAATGAACTCGCGAAATTGCTCTTTCCGTCGCGCTCAGCGCGACTTGCACTTCGCTCTCACCGGTACGGCCAGGCCGTACCGCCAACGAACAGCCGAGAACGCTCTCGGCAAATACACAGAAAACCTTGGTTTTCTTCGTTTCACTCAGAAAACCTTCAGTTACCTGCGAGATTATGACGTTCCACTTTCACAAGTGGCACGCTGCTCCCGGGGACGGTTCGCTTCAAAGGGGGGGAGTGTAAGCTTGCTTGCACGAACTTAACGCTATTTTAATAGTGTTATATTGGTCTCACGTCCTGGCGGAGGAACGAGCCAATAAAGTACCTGTTACCTTTCCGTTAGCAGTTGTACTGCGGAATGGTACGCATCTGGAGTACGCATTAAGGCGTCGCTCTACGTGGAGACGACAGAGAATTACTCTTCAATGTTCTTACACGGTATCTGTTGATACCACCTACTGTGATATGTATCTTATCTATAACACGCTATTCGGTAAACAATCTACGCTTCCGCATAATAAGAACCGAACTCTAACCCGATCCTCGGTGAGTTACCTTAGAAAGATCCTGGGAAGACTAGTAGAGTCTTACAGTGTGAAGCAGGTATGGCACCCGGTATGTCCAACTTCTTTTAGTAGAATGCGATGCCTTTGCACTGACAGTGAGATGTGAGTTCACAAACGTGTATATACAGCTCATGGGCTCGCAATTTTCAAAAGTTCAGAAATAAACTCCTACCGGCGCCGTAAAATATCAGCGTTTACATATCTAAATTTAAAAATATTTCTGGCCTCGCAAAAGAACCATGTCACAAAAAGATTGCATCGGTACGGTACGGTAGCATGTGCAGTAGGCACATGCGGGTGTGATGTCGCTGACAATGTACAGGGGGATTCAAAGCACCCCCCAGCATGCATGTTCATAAGACATGTCATCAATGAATCATCAGGCTCCCCTTTGAGTTACCTTTCTTGGTTGCACCCCTGTGCCCTTGCAATCCTGATATCACAGGCAGGATGGAGGAGATGTGCAGCATCCTTCACAATCGAAGACACCAAAAGCTGCAGTCCAAGAGTGCTCATCCAGGTGTTTCCTGTGGGGGTACCTCAGCCACAGCAGGCTGCAGAGGAGGCTGGCCAGCATGTGGCTCGCACAGTAACATTGGGGAGCATACACTATTGCCAGCCCGATGGCTTGCACTCCTTCAGGTATGTCCTGGCTTCCATCCCATGGTAATTAACAGTGTGAGCCCTGTGGGTCTGCCAATCCGGATAATGTATCACCCTGGAGGGTGGTTGTTCAAGTCGTGGTTACATACCCGGTTACATGTTGATTTCAATGTACTGCCTCAGGAGGCATTGTTATTGGGTCACCTTGAGGCATCCGGCATCCCATATGTGTTACTGTTGCCATTCCGTCAAGTGGTGATCATGTGTCATTTATATTCAACTGGGGTCTCAGCCTCCATGGTGTCCTGTGAGGCCAGTGATGATGACTCAGTGGGGCTCCATTCTGCAGCTACTTTCATTTCAGGGCGGGTGAGAGGGTGCGTGTGTTGGTAGGGGATTCATACTTGTGCAATGCCTTGCTTGGGTGGAAACCGTTTGTGGTGTATAGTGCTATTGGCCCCTTTAGTGATGACATTGCATTCCCATTCAACCAGATAGGATGTTCAGATTTTTTGTGTCAGGTAGATGAGATGACAAGTTGGTTGTGTTGTTGCTTGGGGTTTACAGTGCTGATGATGACCCATTTGTAGATGGCGACCCTTGCTTAGTACCCAAAGAGGATGTGTGTGATGCTTAGGCCATTCTGGTTTCTGGTGTTCCCTCAGGCAACACTGTGGAGCCATGGATCATCCAGAGGAGCTGTCCGACAGAGCCCACTCTGGTTGGAGGACGCTGTGGTGCGGGTCATGCTGGATCTGTTTACACTGTTAGTAGAAGGGTAAGTGACATTTATAAGGGTCCCATCCAGATCCCAAAACACGAAACTCTAAAGTGTGACTAGGTAGAATACATAACACAATGATAAAAAAAACAGCAAGGCTAGGTACAACCAGGTCATGGTGCACCCAGTATACCTCTGGGCTCTATGTTCCTGGTGCATTTGTAGGGCATCACATTATGTGCATGGTATAAAGCCCTAGGCATGGTTTGCCTGGATATAACCAGGGCCATGGTGTGCAGCAAGTTATATTGTCAAAACATTTTCTGAGCTCTTTATGATGAATCAGAAGACTCCATAGGCCAAACCAACCTAGGCAACCCAAGAACCCTTCAGTTGTGGTTCTAGGGTTATAGTTGTGGTTGTAGGGTTTCGAGTTGTGTTTCTAGGGTTCAAGTTGTGGTTCTAGGTTTTCGAGTTATGCCCTAAGGGTTACAGTTAGCATTCTAGGGTTGTTATAGTTGTGGTTCTAGGGTTTCCGTTGCGGGTCTAGGGTTTCTGTTGTGGGTCTAGGATTTCTGTTGTGGTAATAGGGTTTCTGCCAGGGTTTCAGTTGTGGTTCTAGGGTTTCAAGATGTGGTTGTAGAGTTTTTCAGTTATGGTTCTAGGGTTTCAAGTTGTGGCTCTAGGGTTTTTCAGTTGTGGTTCTAGGGTTTCAAGTTGTGGTTCTAGGGTTTTTCAGTTGTGGTTGTAGGGTTTTTCAGTTGTGGTTCTAGGGTTTTTCAGTTGTGGTTCTAGGGTTTTCAGTTTGGTTTTAGGGTTTTAGGGTTTTGAGGTGTTAGGGTTGTAGGGTTCCGGGGTTTTGGGGTCTTAGGGTTTCGGAGTGTTATTGTTCTAGGGTTTCAGATGCTAAAAACGTGAATATCTCACTACCCACTGGGCCGTTTCCATTGGCTCGGGTACCATCATGACGCACTCGATGAGTACTGTCATCTAGTACCTTGGGTTTGTATGGATCCGGGTACGGCATGGGTATGGTGTTTACCTTAGCCAAATCGGCATATGTGCCACCCCCGCGCCCGCGCACCCCCCCTGCAGGAGAAGCGACCTTTTTACACATGCCTGTTTAGGCCGGCCGCCACTGGGGTACACCCATCGAACCCTGCTGGCTGCAACCCAGTCCCAGGCACAGCTTTCCCATGTGCAGATGGGCTATGCACTGATAGTAGAGGGGGTTTTGCGTGAAATCCTGTCATCGACTTAAAAAATTGCTTTCGAGTTTTGACCCCGTTCTTTGGGGGATGGATAGCTGAGACTATGAACAAAATTGTCGTGCATCAAGTTTGAACTCTTTCCGAGTTTTGGTTGGGATTTGGGGGGGCGGCCTGTGGGGGTGCGGGTGGGGGGTGGCCTGCTGGCATGGTGTGGGCAGGGATGGACCCATTACAGGGCTGGACCATGTGAATGGTGTCGGTGCCATAAGTTATAATAATTAATATGATTATAATGAACCAACTGGGCGGCGGAACTTGTAACTTGGCTGGCCCCACATGCCTGTTTAGGCCGGCCGCCACTGGGGTACACCCATCGAACCCTGCTGGCTGCAACCCAGTCCCAGGCACAGCTTTCCCATGTGCAGATGGGCTATGCACTGATAGTAGAGGGGGTTTTGCGTGAAATCCTGTCATCGACTTAAAAAATTGCTTTCGAGTTTTGACCCCGTTCTTTGGGGGATGGATAGCTGAGACTATGAACAAAATTGTCGTGCATCAAGTTTGAACTCTTTCCGAGTTTTGGTTGGGATTTGGGGGGGCGGCCTGTGGGGGTGCGGGTGGGGGGTGGCCTGCTGGCATGGTGTGGGCAGGGATGGACCCATTACAGGGCTGGACCATGTGAATGGTGTCGGTGCCATAAGTTATAATAATTAATATGATTATAATGAACCAACTGGGCGGCGGAACTTGTAACTTGGCTGGCCCCACATGCCTGTTTAGGCCGGCCGCCACTGGGGTACACCCATCGAACCCTGCTGGCTGCAACCCAGTCCCAGGCACAGCTTTCCCATGTGCAGATGGGCTATGCACTGATAGTAGAGGGGGTTTTGCGTGAAATCCTGTCATCGACTTAAAAAATTGCTTTCGAGTTTTGACCCCGTTCTTTGGGGGATGGATAGCTGAGACTATGAACAAAATTGTCGTGCATCAAGTTTGAACTCTTTCCGAGTTTTGGTTGGGATTTGGGGGGGCGGCCTGTGGGGGTGCGGGTGGGGGGTGGCCTGCTGGCATGGTGTGGGCAGGGATGGACCCATTACAGGGCTGGACCATGTGAATGGTGTCGGTGCCATAAGTTATAATAATTAATATGATTATAATGAACCAACTGGGCGGCGGAACTTGTAACTTGGCTGGCCCCACATGCCTGTTTAGGCCGGCCGCCACTGGGGTACACCCATCGAACCCTGCTGGCTGCAACCCAGTCCCAGGCACAGCTTTCCCATGTGCAGATGGGCTATGCACTGATAGTAGAGGGGGTTTTGCGTGAAATCCTGTCATCGACTTAAAAAATTGCTTTCGAGTTTTGACCCCGTTCTTTGGGGGATGGATAGCTGAGACTATGAACAAAATTGTCGTGCATCAAGTTTGAACTCTTTCCGAGTTTTGGTTGGGATTTGGGGGGGCGGCCTGTGGGGGTGCGGGTGGGGGGTGGCCTGCTGGCATGGTGTGGGCAGGGATGGACCCATTACAGGGCTGGACCATGTGAATGGTGTCGGTGCCATAAGTTATAATAATTAATATGATTATAATGAACCAACTGGGCGGCGGAACTTGTAACTTGGCTGGCCCCACATGCCTGTTTAGGCCGGCCGCCACTGGGGTACACCCATCGAACCCTGCTGGCTGCAACCCAGTCCCAGGCACAGCTTTCCCATGTGCAGATGGGCTATGCACTGATAGTAGAGGGGGTTTTGCGTGAAATCCTGTCATCGACTTAAAAAATTGCTTTCGAGTTTTGACCCCGTTCTTTGGGGGATGGATAGCTGAGACTATGAACAAAATTGTCGTGCATCAAGTTTGAACTCTTTCCGAGTTTTGGTTGGGATTTGGGGGGGCGGCCTGTGGGGGTGCGGGTGGGGGGTGGCCTGCTGGCATGGTGTGGGCAGGGATGGACCCATTACAGGGCTGGACCATGTGAATGGTGTCGGTGCCATAAGTTATAATAATTAATATGATTATAATGAACCAACTGGGCGGCGGAACTTGTAACTTGGCTGGCCCCACATGCCTGTTTAGGCCGGCCGCCACTGGGGTACACCCATCGAACCCTGCTGGCTGCAACCCAGTCCCAGGCACAGCTTTCCCATGTGCAGATGGGCTATGCACTGATAGTAGAGGGGGTTTTGCGTGAAATCCTGTCATCGACTTAAAAAATTGCTTTCGAGTTTTGACCCCGTTCTTTGGGGGATGGATAGCTGAGACTATGAACAAAATTGTCGTGCATCAAGTTTGAACTCTTTCCGAGTTTTGGTTGGGATTTGGGGGGGCGGCCTGTGGGGGTGCGGGTGGGGGGTGGCCTGCTGGCATGGTGTGGGCAGGGATGGACCCATTACAGGGCTGGACCATGTGAATGGTGTCGGTGCCATAAGTTATAATAATTAATATGATTATAATGAACCAACTGGGCGGCGGAACTTGTAACTTGGCTGGCCCCACATGCCTGTTTAGGCCGGCCGCCACTGGGGTACACCCATCGAACCCTGCTGGCTGCAACCCAGTCCCAGGCACAGCTTTCCCATGTGCAGATGGGCTATGCACTGATAGTAGAGGGGGTTTTGCGTGAAATCCTGTCATCGACTTAAAAAATTGCTTTCGAGTTTTGACCCCGTTCTTTGGGGGATGGATAGCTGAGACTATGAACAAAATTGTCGTGCATCAAGTTTGAACTCTTTCCGAGTTTTGGTTGGGATTTGGGGGGGCGGCCTGTGGGGGTGCGGGTGGGGGGTGGCCTGCTGGCATGGTGTGGGCAGGGATGGACCCATTACAGGGCTGGACCATGTGAATGGTGTCGGTGCCATAAGTTATAATAATTAATATGATTATAATGAACCAACTGGGCGGCGGAACTTGTAACTTGGCTGGCCCCACATGCCTGTTTAGGCCGGCCGCCACTGGGGTACACCCATCGAACCCTGCTGGCTGCAACCCAGTCCCAGGCACAGCTTTCCCATGTGCAGATGGGCTATGCACTGATAGTAGAGGGGGTTTTGCGTGAAATCCTGTCATCGACTTAAAAAATTGCTTTCGAGTTTTGACCCCGTTCTTTGGGGGATGGATAGCTGAGACTATGAACAAAATTGTCGTGCATCAAGTTTGAACTCTTTCCGAGTTTTGGTTGGGATTTGGGGGGGCGGCCTGTGGGGGTGCGGGTGGGGGGTGGCCTGCTGGCATGGTGTGGGCAGGGATGGACCCATTACAGGGCTGGACCATGTGAATGGTGTCGGTGCCATAAGTTATAATAATTAATATGATTATAATGAACCAACTGGGCGGCGGAACTTGTAACTTGGCTGGCCCCACATGCCTGTTTAGGCCGGCCGCCACTGGGGTACACCCATCGAACCCTGCTGGCTGCAACCCAGTCCCAGGCACAGCTTTCCCATGTGCAGATGGGCTATGCACTGATAGTAGAGGGGGTTTTGCGTGAAATCCTGTCATCGACTTAAAAAATTGCTTTCGAGTTTTGACCCCGTTCTTTGGGGGATGGATAGCTGAGACTATGAACAAAATTGTCGTGCATCAAGTTTGAACTCTTTCCGAGTTTTGGTTGGGATTTGGGGGGGCGGCCTGTGGGGGTGCGGGTGGGGGGTGGCCTGCTGGCATGGTGTGGGCAGGGATGGACCCATTACAGGGCTGGACCATGTGAATGGTGTCGGTGCCATAAGTTATAATAATTAATATGATTATAATGAACCAACTGGGCGGCGGAACTTGTAACTTGGCTGGCCCCACATGCCTGTTTAGGCCGGCCGCCACTGGGGTACACCCATCGAACCCTGCTGGCTGCAACCCAGTCCCAGGCACAGCTTTCCCATGTGCAGATGGGCTATGCACTGATAGTAGAGGGGGTTTTGCGTGAAATCCTGTCATCGACTTAAAAAATTGCTTTCGAGTTTTGACCCCGTTCTTTGGGGGATGGATAGCTGAGACTATGAACAAAATTGTCGTGCATCAAGTTTGAACTCTTTCCGAGTTTTGGTTGGGATTTGGGGGGGCGGCCTGTGGGGGTGCGGGTGGGGGGTGGCCTGCTGGCATGGTGTGGGCAGGGATGGACCCATTACAGGGCTGGACCATGTGAATGGTGTCGGTGCCATAAGTTATAATAATTAATATGATTATAATGAACCAACTGGGCGGCGGAACTTGTAACTTGGCTGGCCCCACATGCCTGTTTAGGCCGGCCGCCACTGGGGTACACCCATCGAACCCTGCTGGCTGCAACCCAGTCCCAGGCACAGCTTTCCCATGTGCAGATGGGCTATGCACTGATAGTAGAGGGGGTTTTGCGTGAAATCCTGTCATCGACTTAAAAAATTGCTTTCGAGTTTTGACCCCGTTCTTTGGGGGATGGATAGCTGAGACTATGAACAAAATTGTCGTGCATCAAGTTTGAACTCTTTCCGAGTTTTGGTTGGGATTTGGGGGGGCGGCCTGTGGGGGTGCGGGTGGGGGGTGGCCTGCTGGCATGGTGTGGGCAGGGATGGACCCATTACAGGGCTGGACCATGTGAATGGTGTCGGTGCCATAAGTTATAATAATTAATATGATTATAATGAACCAACTGGGCGGCGGAACTTGTAACTTGGCTGGCCCCACATGCCTGTTTAGGCCGGCCGCCACTGGGGTACACCCATCGAACCCTGCTGGCTGCAACCCAGTCCCAGGCACAGCTTTCCCATGTGCAGATGGGCTATGCACTGATAGTAGAGGGGGTTTTGCGTGAAATCCTGTCATCGACTTAAAAAATTGCTTTCGAGTTTTGACCCCGTTCTTTGGGGGATGGATAGCTGAGACTATGAACAAAATTGTCGTGCATCAAGTTTGAACTCTTTCCGAGTTTTGGTTGGGATTTGGGGGGGCGGCCTGTGGGGGTGCGGGTGGGGGGTGGCCTGCTGGCATGGTGTGGGCAGGGATGGACCCATTACAGGGCTGGACCATGTGAATGGTGTCGGTGCCATAAGTTATAATAATTAATATGATTATAATGAACCAACTGGGCGGCGGAACTTGTAACTTGGCTGGCCCCACATGCCTGTTTAGGCCGGCCGCCACTGGGGTACACCCATCGAACCCTGCTGGCTGCAACCCAGTCCCAGGCACAGCTTTCCCATGTGCAGATGGGCTATGCACTGATAGTAGAGGGGGTTTTGCGTGAAATCCTGTCATCGACTTAAAAAATTGCTTTCGAGTTTTGACCCCGTTCTTTGGGGGATGGATAGCTGAGACTATGAACAAAATTGTCGTGCATCAAGTTTGAACTCTTTCCGAGTTTTGGTTGGGATTTGGGGGGGCGGCCTGTGGGGGTGCGGGTGGGGGGTGGCCTGCTGGCATGGTGTGGGCAGGGATGGACCCATTACAGGGCTGGACCATGTGAATGGTGTCGGTGCCATAAGTTATAATAATTAATATGATTATAATGAACCAACTGGGCGGCGGAACTTGTAACTTGGCTGGCCCCACATGCCTGTTTAGGCCGGCCGCCACTGGGGTACACCCATCGAACCCTGCTGGCTGCAACCCAGTCCCAGGCACAGCTTTCCCATGTGCAGATGGGCTATGCACTGATAGTAGAGGGGGTTTTGCGTGAAATCCTGTCATCGACTTAAAAAATTGCTTTCGAGTTTTGACCCCGTTCTTTGGGGGATGGATAGCTGAGACTATGAACAAAATTGTCGTGCATCAAGTTTGAACTCTTTCCGAGTTTTGGTTGGGATTTGGGGGGGCGGCCTGTGGGGGTGCGGGTGGGGGGTGGCCTGCTGGCATGGTGTGGGCAGGGATGGACCCATTACAGGGCTGGACCATGTGAATGGTGTCGGTGCCATAAGTTATAATAATTAATATGATTATAATGAACCAACTGGGCGGCGGAACTTGTAACTTGGCTGGCCCCACATGCCTGTTTAGGCCGGCCGCCACTGGGGTACACCCATCGAACCCTGCTGGCTGCAACCCAGTCCCAGGCACAGCTTTCCCATGTGCAGATGGGCTATGCACTGATAGTAGAGGGGGTTTTGCGTGAAATCCTGTCATCGACTTAAAAAATTGCTTTCGAGTTTTGACCCCGTTCTTTGGGGGATGGATAGCTGAGACTATGAACAAAATTGTCGTGCATCAAGTTTGAACTCTTTCCGAGTTTTGGTTGGGATTTGGGGGGGCGGCCTGTGGGGGTGCGGGTGGGGGGTGGCCTGCTGGCATGGTGTGGGCAGGGATGGACCCATTACAGGGCTGGACCATGTGAATGGTGTCGGTGCCATAAGTTATAATAATTAATATGATTATAATGAACCAACTGGGCGGCGGAACTTGTAACTTGGCTGGCCCCACATGCCTGTTTAGGCCGGCCGCCACTGGGGTACACCCATCGAACCCTGCTGGCTGCAACCCAGTCCCAGGCACAGCTTTCCCATGTGCAGATGGGCTATGCACTGATAGTAGAGGGGGTTTTGCGTGAAATCCTGTCATCGACTTAAAAAATTGCTTTCGAGTTTTGACCCCGTTCTTTGGGGGATGGATAGCTGAGACTATGAACAAAATTGTCGTGCATCAAGTTTGAACTCTTTCCGAGTTTTGGTTGGGATTTGGGGGGGCGGCCTGTGGGGGTGCGGGTGGGGGGTGGCCTGCTGGCATGGTGTGGGCAGGGATGGACCCATTACAGGGCTGGACCATGTGAATGGTGTCGGTGCCATAAGTTATAATAATTAATATGATTATAATGAACCAACTGGGCGGCGGAACTTGTAACTTGGCTGGCCCCACATGCCTGTTTAGGCCGGCCGCCACTGGGGTACACCCATCGAACCCTGCTGGCTGCAACCCAGTCCCAGGCACAGCTTTCCCATGTGCAGATGGGCTATGCACTGATAGTAGAGGGGGTTTTGCGTGAAATCCTGTCATCGACTTAAAAAATTGCTTTCGAGTTTTGACCCCGTTCTTTGGGGGATGGATAGCTGAGACTATGAACAAAATTGTCGTGCATCAAGTTTGAACTCTTTCCGAGTTTTGGTTGGGATTTGGGGGGGCGGCCTGTGGGGGTGCGGGTGGGGGGTGGCCTGCTGGCATGGTGTGGGCAGGGATGGACCCATTACAGGGCTGGACCATGTGAATGGTGTCGGTGCCATAAGTTATAATAATTAATATGATTATAATGAACCAACTGGGCGGCGGAACTTGTAACTTGGCTGGCCCCACATGCCTGTTTAGGCCGGCCGCCACTGGGGTACACCCATCGAACCCTGCTGGCTGCAACCCAGTCCCAGGCACAGCTTTCCCATGTGCAGATGGGCTATGCACTGATAGTAGAGGGGGTTTTGCGTGAAATCCTGTCATCGACTTAAAAAATTGCTTTCGAGTTTTGACCCCGTTCTTTGGGGGATGGATAGCTGAGACTATGAACAAAATTGTCGTGCATCAAGTTTGAACTCTTTCCGAGTTTTGGTTGGGATTTGGGGGGGCGGCCTGTGGGGGTGCGGGTGGGGGGTGGCCTGCTGGCATGGTGTGGGCAGGGATGGACCCATTACAGGGCTGGACCATGTGAATGGTGTCGGTGCCATAAGTTATAATAATTAATATGATTATAATGAACCAACTGGGCGGCGGAACTTGTAACTTGGCTGGCCCCACATGCCTGTTTAGGCCGGCCGCCACTGGGGTACACCCATCGAACCCTGCTGGCTGCAACCCAGTCCCAGGCACAGCTTTCCCATGTGCAGATGGGCTATGCACTGATAGTAGAGGGGGTTTTGCGTGAAATCCTGTCATCGACTTAAAAAATTGCTTTCGAGTTTTGACCCCGTTCTTTGGGGGATGGATAGCTGAGACTATGAACAAAATTGTCGTGCATCAAGTTTGAACTCTTTCCGAGTTTTGGTTGGGATTTGGGGGGGCGGCCTGTGGGGGTGCGGGTGGGGGGTGGCCTGCTGGCATGGTGTGGGCAGGGATGGACCCATTACAGGGCTGGACCATGTGAATGGTGTCGGTGCCATAAGTTATAATAATTAATATGATTATAATGAACCAACTGGGCGGCGGAACTTGTAACTTGGCTGGCCCCACATGCCTGTTTAGGCCGGCCGCCACTGGGGTACACCCATCGAACCCTGCTGGCTGCAACCCAGTCCCAGGCACAGCTTTCCCATGTGCAGATGGGCTATGCACTGATAGTAGAGGGGGTTTTGCGTGAAATCCTGTCATCGACTTAAAAAATTGCTTTCGAGTTTTGACCCCGTTCTTTGGGGGATGGATAGCTGAGACTATGAACAAAATTGTCGTGCATCAAGTTTGAACTCTTTCCGAGTTTTGGTTGGGATTTGGGGGGGCGGCCTGTGGGGGTGCGGGTGGGGGGTGGCCTGCTGGCATGGTGTGGGCAGGGATGGACCCATTACAGGGCTGGACCATGTGAATGGTGTCGGTGCCATAAGTTATAATAATTAATATGATTATAATGAACCAACTGGGCGGCGGAACTTGTAACTTGGCTGGCCCCACATGCCTGTTTAGGCCGGCCGCCACTGGGGTACACCCATCGAACCCTGCTGGCTGCAACCCAGTCCCAGGCACAGCTTTCCCATGTGCAGATGGGCTATGCACTGATAGTAGAGGGGGTTTTGCGTGAAATCCTGTCATCGACTTAAAAAATTGCTTTCGAGTTTTGACCCCGTTCTTTGGGGGATGGATAGCTGAGACTATGAACAAAATTGTCGTGCATCAAGTTTGAACTCTTTCCGAGTTTTGGTTGGGATTTGGGGGGGCGGCCTGTGGGGGTGCGGGTGGGGGGTGGCCTGCTGGCATGGTGTGGGCAGGGATGGACCCATTACAGGGCTGGACCATGTGAATGGTGTCGGTGCCATAAGTTATAATAATTAATATGATTATAATGAACCAACTGGGCGGCGGAACTTGTAACTTGGCTGGCCCCACATGCCTGTTTAGGCCGGCCGCCACTGGGGTACACCCATCGAACCCTGCTGGCTGCAACCCAGTCCCAGGCACAGCTTTCCCATGTGCAGATGGGCTATGCACTGATAGTAGAGGGGGTTTTGCGTGAAATCCTGTCATCGACTTAAAAAATTGCTTTCGAGTTTTGACCCCGTTCTTTGGGGGATGGATAGCTGAGACTATGAACAAAATTGTCGTGCATCAAGTTTGAACTCTTTCCGAGTTTTGGTTGGGATTTGGGGGGGCGGCCTGTGGGGGTGCGGGTGGGGGGTGGCCTGCTGGCATGGTGTGGGCAGGGATGGACCCATTACAGGGCTGGACCATGTGAATGGTGTCGGTGCCATAAGTTATAATAATTAATATGATTATAATGAACCAACTGGGCGGCGGAACTTGTAACTTGGCTGGCCCCACATGCCTGTTTAGGCCGGCCGCCACTGGGGTACACCCATCGAACCCTGCTGGCTGCAACCCAGTCCCAGGCACAGCTTTCCCATGTGCAGATGGGCTATGCACTGATAGTAGAGGGGGTTTTGCGTGAAATCCTGTCATCGACTTAAAAAATTGCTTTCGAGTTTTGACCCCGTTCTTTGGGGGATGGATAGCTGAGACTATGAACAAAATTGTCGTGCATCAAGTTTGAACTCTTTCCGAGTTTTGGTTGGGATTTGGGGGGGCGGCCTGTGGGGGTGCGGGTGGGGGGTGGCCTGCTGGCATGGTGTGGGCAGGGATGGACCCATTACAGGGCTGGACCATGTGAATGGTGTCGGTGCCATAAGTTATAATAATTAATATGATTATAATGAACCAACTGGGCGGCGGAACTTGTAACTTGGCTGGCCCCACATGCCTGTTTAGGCCGGCCGCCACTGGGGTACACCCATCGAACCCTGCTGGCTGCAACCCAGTCCCAGGCACAGCTTTCCCATGTGCAGATGGGCTATGCACTGATAGTAGAGGGGGTTTTGCGTGAAATCCTGTCATCGACTTAAAAAATTGCTTTCGAGTTTTGACCCCGTTCTTTGGGGGATGGATAGCTGAGACTATGAACAAAATTGTCGTGCATCAAGTTTGAACTCTTTCCGAGTTTTGGTTGGGATTTGGGGGGGCGGCCTGTGGGGGTGCGGGTGGGGGGTGGCCTGCTGGCATGGTGTGGGCAGGGATGGACCCATTACAGGGCTGGACCATGTGAATGGTGTCGGTGCCATAAGTTATAATAATTAATATGATTATAATGAACCAACTGGGCGGCGGAACTTGTAACTTGGCTGGCCCCACATGCCTGTTTAGGCCGGCCGCCACTGGGGTACACCCATCGAACCCTGCTGGCTGCAACCCAGTCCCAGGCACAGCTTTCCCATGTGCAGATGGGCTATGCACTGATAGTAGAGGGGGTTTTGCGTGAAATCCTGTCATCGACTTAAAAAATTGCTTTCGAGTTTTGACCCCGTTCTTTGGGGGATGGATAGCTGAGACTATGAACAAAATTGTCGTGCATCAAGTTTGAACTCTTTCCGAGTTTTGGTTGGGATTTGGGGGGGCGGCCTGTGGGGGTGCGGGTGGGGGGTGGCCTGCTGGCATGGTGTGGGCAGGGATGGACCCATTACAGGGCTGGACCATGTGAATGGTGTCGGTGCCATAAGTTATAATAATTAATATGATTATAATGAACCAACTGGGCGGCGGAACTTGTAACTTGGCTGGCCCCACATGCCTGTTTAGGCCGGCCGCCACTGGGGTACACCCATCGAACCCTGCTGGCTGCAACCCAGTCCCAGGCACAGCTTTCCCATGTGCAGATGGGCTATGCACTGATAGTAGAGGGGGTTTTGCGTGAAATCCTGTCATCGACTTAAAAAATTGCTTTCGAGTTTTGACCCCGTTCTTTGGGGGATGGATAGCTGAGACTATGAACAAAATTGTCGTGCATCAAGTTTGAACTCTTTCCGAGTTTTGGTTGGGATTTGGGGGGGCGGCCTGTGGGGGTGCGGGTGGGGGGTGGCCTGCTGGCATGGTGTGGGCAGGGATGGACCCATTACAGGGCTGGACCATGTGAATGGTGTCGGTGCCATAAGTTATAATAATTAATATGATTATAATGAACCAACTGGGCGGCGGAACTTGTAACTTGGCTGGCCCCACATGCCTGTTTAGGCCGGCCGCCACTGGGGTACACCCATCGAACCCTGCTGGCTGCAACCCAGTCCCAGGCACAGCTTTCCCATGTGCAGATGGGCTATGCACTGATAGTAGAGGGGGTTTTGCGTGAAATCCTGTCATCGACTTAAAAAATTGCTTTCGAGTTTTGACCCCGTTCTTTGGGGGATGGATAGCTGAGACTATGAACAAAATTGTCGTGCATCAAGTTTGAACTCTTTCCGAGTTTTGGTTGGGATTTGGGGGGGCGGCCTGTGGGGGTGCGGGTGGGGGGTGGCCTGCTGGCATGGTGTGGGCAGGGATGGACCCATTACAGGGCTGGACCATGTGAATGGTGTCGGTGCCATAAGTTATAATAATTAATATGATTATAATGAACCAACTGGGCGGCGGAACTTGTAACTTGGCTGGCCCCACATGCCTGTTTAGGCCGGCCGCCACTGGGGTACACCCATCGAACCCTGCTGGCTGCAACCCAGTCCCAGGCACAGCTTTCCCATGTGCAGATGGGCTATGCACTGATAGTAGAGGGGGTTTTGCGTGAAATCCTGTCATCGACTTAAAAAATTGCTTTCGAGTTTTGACCCCGTTCTTTGGGGGATGGATAGCTGAGACTATGAACAAAATTGTCGTGCATCAAGTTTGAACTCTTTCCGAGTTTTGGTTGGGATTTGGGGGGGCGC